>JANHGB010070907.1:0-26922 GCA_026283785.1 Coracopsis vasa
CCTCTAGTCCCTTCTCCCAGCAGCTGCCTTCCCTACTGCAGTGGCCTTTCCCTCCTGGGCAATGAGAAGTCAGCTGCTAGTGCTGATCACCAGCATTCTTCCCAGTTGATGTTCCTGCCCTAGCAAATCTGTCACTATCCCTGTACACAACTGAAAATTAGTATTTTATGTTCAACTTCCAGTTTCAAATCTGAATCAAGCCTCACTGTACAGGATTGCCAGCATCTTCTAGCTATCTCTCTTTGTTTAGTAGACCCTGTGCTTTGCTGGGGATGGGGTTGGGAATGGAGGGGTGCTGCAGCTGCAACTTCACATTTGCACACTCAGTCCCTCAGCCCAGTCATGCTGTGGGTTACCTGCCAGGTTTATTTTCAATTAAACTGTCCTCTGGATCTGGCATTGTCTAATCTGAGGCATGTTATCAAGCTTCATGCTGTCCCAGGCAGCTCCCCAATTACTTTTCTGCTCTCCTGAGTAATTTGCTGAAACTTTAAATAGTAGATACGCATCCTTTAAATACTCAAGAGATTTTCACAATCAACTCTGATGGTCTCTGAATCAGACCCAGGATGTTTAAGGCACTGTGTAAGTGTTATCTGCTAGATTGGCACTGGGTATAAATGGGTGTAGTCAGTGGATTTAGTTTCACATCACCTTGTTTGTTGTACAAAAAGCTGTATTCCATGTTTACTCATTAGAAATAACAAGAAGTGTGTATTGTGGGACAAAAATATAATGGCACAAAAGTTCAGAGCAGAATAAGCAATGCAGAGCTGTGTGATGAGCATGTACTCCATTGAGAAATGCAAAATGATAAAGACATTTATGCTAGAGAAGAATCCTAATTACTAAGAGGAGCTGAGCAGAGAGTATAAATAACTGGGCCTTGCCATCTCGGAGCTAATAAAAGCTTCACCTGCGCTGAGGGAAGCTGTGTGCAGTGTGCTCACTGCTGCTCAACAGCTTCTACTTTTACCATTGAAAACAAGGGCCAAAACTTGTGTTCTCCGATGTAAGCAAGAAAGTCATGGTCAGTTAATGGCAAGGGAAGGTCAGCTTGGTGGGTTTAATGAGCAGTAATGGGAGATGGTACGGAGATTTCCTTTGTGTGAACACCTTTTTCCTGCAGCACTAGCTCACTGAAAGTAACGTTTAAATATTTTATGAACATGGACATGAGACAGTGGAAGTCTATTAAAACAGAAAATCACATCGCTTTATATGTCACTTGATTGTGTAATGGGAGTAATTCTAGGTAATAAGATGCCATGACTGAGTGAAGTGTACATACTAATTTTGAATATTAAGGCCCAGGGGTAAGAGGGCTGATTCTATGTATATCAAAGGGATTTAAGATAAGATCCAGGAGAAGTGTCCTAGACATAACCTACAAGACAGAAACTGTCACAACCCAGCAACATAACAGTAGTAAGAATCACAGATCTATGCTTTTTCTTCCTGAATAGATTACTGGTTGCTTATTCTTTACAGTTATTAATCATGATTACTATAATACGACAAGGCAAAACCAGTGCTGTACAACTGTAAGGAAGTAGATAAGCCCCGCTACTCCTGAGGCCAAGTGGCTCGTTGTATATAATCCTGAAGTACCAGGAAGTCATTTCTCTCTGGCTACCTCTGTTCTTTCAACATGCCATGTAAAGGTCCTACTGGGAGAGCAGTGATGTACTTAGTGTGTTCTCCTCCCTACCTCCCACTGACCCTGTCACCCTGCAAACAGCCATGTCTGACTATGCATGCTTGGTTTGGAAGGAATCTTGGTCCTGTCCTTAGACAAGAGAGGTCTCCATGGGGTATCAAGAAGATGATGTGTGAAGAAATGTTGCACAATAGTGGGCAAGGAATCTGCCACTAAGTAGCTTGAAAAGCTTGCTTAGTTTTCTGGAGGGAAATTATGTATGAGGTTCAGCTGTAGTGTGGAGGTGGTCTTCCACCAGCTGTCTTCACCATTTGGGCAATAGTCTGGAAATAAAAAGGGAGCACAAGAAGGGGCATGAAAAGAACATGTTTCTTAGAAGCATGGCAGTGATAGATCAAGCACTGCTTCAGTCACTGCTCAGGGGCAGCCCCACGGACAAGCTTGCAAGATCATGCAGAGCAAGCCTCAGCAGCAGTGACCAGCCTTTGAACCTGCTGCTTATTTTCACTGTTTTCTTTCCCTAATTTCCCCAGCACCTCCTTTCCCAGGCTGCAGTGCTGGATGGAGTATGTTGCTTGCTTGGTATAACCTAAAGTGGTTTTATTTTCCACTCAATTTGTCTTCATTTCTTGCAAGATGAGAGCACTCATCATACTTCTGAAGCTAGAGGAAGTATATGTTTCTATATGGCAATTACTCAGAACAATTTAATAAGGACTGGTTTGTCTTAAGTTGGATAGGCCTTCTGCTTTCAGATAATTCAATATTAAAAAGTAATTGGGTTTGTCTGGACAACCCAGAGCAATCGTGCTTGAGCTAGTAGAGTGTACTTGGGTTTTCCAGGGTTCAGTGTGGGACCACGGCTCATATAAATTGGGCAGCGGTGGTCAGGGAAACTCAGCGGCTATCCAGTCCCTGTGACTGCTGGTTTTAGGTAGTTATGCTGCATAGCTCTTATTTTCTCTTGTTACCAGTTGTATTGCAGAACCGCTGAATACCCAGAAGTATTTATCTCATACATCTGTGCTTAGCTTTTACCTTGCAATTTCCCAGCATGCTTTTGGGACCAGCTACGTTTTCCTGCAGCTTCTGATTTTCAAGCTATCCAGTAGAGATGTGGCCTGTCAGGTATCTCTAAGCTTTGCTCAAGCCTGCTGCATTGAGCAGTGTCAACAGGCACAGGTAATGATGTGTTAGCTCCTCTGCAGTGCATGTCTTTCCTTGCCTACTTCAGCCTTCCCTTCCTTAGCTGCTGTGCCTCGGAGGGCTGCTCTCCTCCCTGAGCTGCTGGCCATGAACCTGGTGACACAGGCTACGTGATGTGGTGCTAGGTTTAGTTTGTAGTTATGGGATGCCTGCGGCGTATTTGTGTAACATTTTGACCTACTCCTTTCAGTTACCATGTTTTATCTCCTCCTGTATGTGGATCATTATGGTGGTGTGTGATCGCCAGCTGATAATATGACTCATATGAGGAATTTGGTACAAGCTCAAGAGTAAAAAGAATGGAAAGATTTGGAGTAATGCAGCTGTAAATCATTTAATTAGAAAAAAGAATATATGCCTTGCTTTCCCTAGCAGTCTGTGACAGGAGGTACTTGTTACTATTTCCATATTATGAGGTGAATGTGGTGCAAGGTCTGCTAATGGACTTTTGTTTGTGCTGTCTCTTGCACAGAGGTGCTTTTTTGGAATAATTTGCTGGATTTTGCTCCTGTTATTTGCGAGTGGAGAAAAATGAGTTTCTCAGGCTTACTTTGAGTCTCCCTCTGAAGGGGAAAGGAACGCTAATAGCATATGAATAACTAGTATGTTGTTCCAAGTTCATATTTTAGGTTTTGTAGTCAGTGCATGTCTGTGCTATCAGAGGTTACATGGCAGCTCTGTTAGCATTGCCTCTTGCTGAGGTTGCCTGACACTGCTCATTAGAAGAATACCTTTTCAGAAATGAAACCTAGTGATAAAAGCTGCGTGCCAAATGTGGGCATGTGTGATATTTTCAAAATGCCACAATCCTCCCAATAAAAATGTATTTCCTGTATCGAGGTTTTTTTCCCCCACAGTACAGCTTTCAGGTTGCACTTTAGCTGTAAGCTGCTTTTGAAGAGTGGTTTGGTCAGATGTAGAAGGAGTCATCTGCATAAGTGGGTATCACAAATACTCAGGTGACAACACTGAGGCAGGCAGCATAAGAATGTGCTTTAACCAATTCTTCAACCTGTTGTTATGGATTGCACTAAACTGTACTAGGGCTGACAGCTTCTCCAGTGGAAAAATAAAGAGATCAGATAAACCTTCAACAAAATACAGCCCTCTCAAGAAAGAATATGGTGCCCTTCCGGGCTAAGCGGCTTTGCTGGTTTATGGGTCCATGAAAGTGAATGAATAGAAAAGCTTCAGGAGAAAACAGCAGAAAGTGAGAAAGGATCCAAAACGGCCTGATGGCCTAGGCAAGTGGCAGGAGCATGGTCCTGGTGGCAGCCTGCAGACAAGGGTGTGTAGAACAGCCAGGCATGACCATAAGGAAAGGACTTTGTACACATCTTGTGTTCCAGCATCCCAGCCACCTCACCTGTGGTATTTTGTAGTGGGCTTCTGCAGAGGAAAAGTTTCTTTTCTAGGTCTTTCCCTAATAAATGGGCAGTTTAATTAGATGCACAAAGCAGACCGAAGGTTGAAAATGGAAGTCCTAGAAGGTTTCCTTGGTTTATTTAATTATATGTACTTAATTACCATGGGTCTGATTGCATCCTGAATCTGTGCTTTGGTGTATCTCTACTTGCTCCCTTTCCTGACAGAGCTACAACCCCTCTCTGTGCCAGGCTTCTGCTCTTCTGTTCAGGCTTTTTGGCTCTATCTCCTTGTTCCTAGTGCAAAGTGTGTGTGGACAGGCTACTCATATCCTCTATTCATCTTCAGGTACTATTAGCAGCTGGTGTGAACTTGCTCCTTCACCTTTCTTAATTCATCCTCCCCATCAGTATAATGAAGATCATCTCAAGATCAGGTTGGTGCAAAACACAGCTCCAAGCAGCTTTGCATCACCTCCTCTGGTGCTGTGCAGTGTTTTCTTTGAGTGAGCTAAAAAAGTAGCTAATGCTATTCGATGTTTTTGCAGTGAATGCAGGGTGACATATGGGAGCGACTATTGACAGAAGCTTATGTGCTGGACCATAACAGTAAAGCTGAATCTGCTGTTTTGATTCTGTAACCCTACTGAAAATTAATTGTGCAGCAGCCATCATCTTTTTAAAGGCAGAAGATACTTGTCAGGGTCAACATCTTTTCAGTGATGCAGCTCGCCAGTTTTGGATTATGTCTGCAAAGCCCTGATTGCGTTTGTGACACTTCACAACATGTGTGGTATGAAGGGTTAATAGTTCCATTAAAGCAAATCAGCCCAATCTGTCTTAATTGTGCTTGATCAAGCAGTTATGACTGCAGATGCCTGGCCCTCAAGGTTATGAGACACAGCTGTAAGCTCTGAAAGCCATTCAAGTTAGACAAAGTAGACACCTCAGAAAAGCAGCAACAGATACAAGAAAATAGCGGTGCAAGGGACTTAGTGTACTTGATGTTTTGTCACCTTTTTATTTCTTTTTATTCTAACCTGAAATGTGATGTGTTGCTTAAAATTGGTTCCAGGATCAATGAATTTCAAACTCTAAGTTATAATCAGACACACCATCAGTGTAGCACCCGCAACCCATCGTGCACCAGGTGACTTGAAAGAGTGGCAAGGTTGCAAGCAGAGCTAGATTGGGGTGCCTGTGAAGCAACCTCTTAGACCTCTGATGTACTGTATCCATCATACTGGAGTTCTTAATTTCCTGGCTGCTCTGGGCCATTTGTCCTTATGGTTGTCTCGTGCAACTCAGTCTCGTATCCTATTTTCATCTCAGATACTCATGGCTGCACAGTTCAGGAGAGGGGAAAGCAGAGTAAGGTGAGCATTGAACAAGAAAGTCTGATTCCCTGTCAAGGAGGAGCGTTGGCAGTCCATGGCTGCCAGTTCCTCTGGTTGTTTTAGAAGGCAGACAGGCCTTTTCCTTTGAATCAGTATCGAGTAATGAAGGTAACTCCTAAGTGTCTTCAGTGTAATGCTGCCTTACCACCTTGACATTCTGTAGCTGTACTATTACTTCAATTCGTGTTTGTTCTTTAGCTTCCCAAGACTCCTTACTCATTGTAGCTCCTAAACTCTTTTTTTGTTTGCCCTCCTTGTTGTCTTCACTTTGTGTTTCCATGCTGATGGAAGGCAGGTGATTCTTTGATAATCTCCAGCTACTCAGCTTTGAGGTTCAAACTCAGGGCAGTTTACCCTGCCACTCCTGCCTCCTTGCCCTCTAGCTCCAGGCTTCTGATTTTGCTCTTGATCTTTATTTTGAAGAGATAATTGACACAAAGGTAATCCCTTGCTTAGCGATGAACCTGAATTTGCATTGAGATACTGAATTGATTAGTATTTGGTTACAATGATTGCTCTCATTGAATGTATTTGTTTACATTTAACAGTGTAGTAAAAAGAAACTCTTACAGTCATGATGCTATTGTTTAAGCAGGAGTTGTTACACTGTGCAGGAATAGCTAGAAATCCATATCATATGATGATGACCTTACCATAGTCAGGTTCACTTCTCCAGTCCCATCATATTGTAGGCTTCAGTAGCTACATGGCTGCACAAGCCATGTTTGTATGAGTGGAACAAATGGCTTTGGGTCTGTACACGGAAAAGAACTTTACAGTGAGGAGAAGACATCATATACAAAGATCAGATGTTGGGTACTGCTTGTTCTACAAATAACCAGCTATGACATTCAACAGTTTAAGAAAAACAACAGGAGTGATTAAATGCACTTGTAAGGTCAGGGAAGGTTATATGTCTAGGTAAAAGAAGCAGAGTGAGCAAGCCTCATCAGAGGGTATAGAGATGAGGAGGTAATGCAATATGTAAAGGCTGTTTTACATTATTTTGCTAAATAAAAACCCCAGATCATCTGTAATTTGTTATTTACAGTTCAGTGCTGTGAAATCAATTACTGAGATGCAATTTAATTAAGACAGGTTAAGGCTTAATCTAAGGCACTAAACCCATAAGATGTAATTTCAGTTTACTTATCATTGTAATGCTAATGGCTATTTGACATCTGTTCAGTTAAATTGGGCAATACGTTTTGGTGCCAATTTACTGAGTATTTCCCCCCTTCCCCCACCTCCCCCCAGTTCACTAAGAACAGTGCTCTTGATCGCAGTGAAGGATTGGACCCTACTAATGGAGAGAACGTTTCCTTGCTGCTGCTAATGTTATCGATAAATCTGGTTTGGGATATAGTTAACCTTTTTATATGTTTACATTAAGTACTTTTTTCTTACCAGGGAGTTGAGTGCTTCTCTCTGTTGTATCATTGACCTGTTAGGTGACTTTTGGCAAGTTTTCTGCTTGTAAGTTATTCAGTAAAGACTTTCAGCATTGAACCCAGTTGTCTTTGTTCTTTACATAATATTAACTGCATGAAGGACCTCCCAGACCTAGCATGAGTCTGAGAAATTGTTTGCTCTCCACTTCATTGTTATTCTGCTTCTGTTTCTCATCATCCTGAGGTAGCTCTGCTTTAATAGAAACAGGGGAGAGGAAGTAGGTGGGAAGTCTAAGTATAGCAGTGTTACAGCTGGGAGATCTGGAGAGACAACAAGCTGCCACCTGAAGGGCACTTTGGTGAAAGTATGTTATGATTGTCTCTGTTGCATTAGTTCAGTCCCAAGCCCCAGCATCCATCTGCAGGATATACCCAAAAGGCTTCTTGAGGCCAGGGCTGTGCAGAGTGTTTGGGGCATGGCATCAGCCTGCCCAGCACCAGCTCCCCCAGTCCCACTACCAGCGCAGCCCCTTCACCAGCCCACCTCAGTGCTGAGTCTCCATCTCGTTGTTATTCACTATGGCCTCATAGCAAAAATGAGTGGGGTATAAACCTCAAATAGTCAAAGGATTTTGTGTGTATCAGAAATGTTTATTAGCCAGGTTGAGCAATTGGAAGCAGGTATTTTCAAAGTCTTTGGACACTTATAAAGATGTGGGCTTCTAAAAGTGCTGAGAGTGTGTGCTGGGGCAATTTCAGCTGACTGCCAAGTCTCTCCAGGTACTGCTGTGCAAATGACAGAGCTTGAATTTAACCACTCCTCCCACTTTGCCACCCTGCAGGTGAATCTGAACTGGAACAGGCATTTGGGAGCTGCATGCTCCTGCTCCCCCATGGCAAAGCTCCCTGGAGCTCATGATTCGGAGCCTTTGGGCTGTAAGTGATCATATCTGCTCCAGCACAGCTTCATAGCCAAACCCAGAGTTCTATCTCCATGAAAAGAAATGATTTGCAGGTTTTATCTGTCTGAGCACTTGGTTCTGTGGGTTTTAAGGGGCCTTACTTGCTATTGAAATCGAAGATTCCTCAATGTCTTGAGTTGTTCTCTTCTAAGGGCAGGGAATGTTTATTTAATTTCTTCCTAAGTCTTCTCAAATATTTTGCTGCAGAGAGCAAATTGAGCTTGAGCACTTCCCTAGACTTTCTCCTTCTTTCCCCTTGGGACACTACTGAAGAGAAACTTGAATATGGTTCACATGTGTGCAGGGCAGTTATTTCTGAATCAAGCAGTGTGTAAACCTTATGTGTAAAGAAACCCATAAACTCAAATTCTGTCCATTTCTTTTCAAAGGGAGAAGTAAAGAATGAAGGGAGACTGAATACTGAGAGCTGAACTTTAGCGACTGATCTAAGGAAACCACAGAACAGAACAACTGGGTTTGTTTTCCAGTGTGTCAGTTCTAAGGTGAGAATCTGAGAGGGGCTGGTGGAGGCAGAGCCCTTACATGGAAGATGCTGCCCCCTCCCTGAACCAGCTGTGAGGCTCAAGCAGCAGCAGCCTCGTGTTGTTCTGCTGGTGCTTGCACCCAGTGTTGTTACCTATCCAAGAGTGGATGGAGCCATGCTTATTTTAGCTTTATTCTTGGACTGTACTGGAACCACAGAGTTTATGAAGACTATACCTGACTTAAAAATTTCTTGCATCAAGTGGCATTTTGATGAAAAGTTGCACGTTTAACGTGCACTGGAATAACAAGGACAAGATCAGCGTCATCCAGAGGTGTATTTGTTTTTGTCTTGCTTGTTCAGATAACATCTTCAAAGCTAGAGAGATTTCATTGTCTGTTCCCACTACTGATATGATTTAATACATTGAAGAGTGGCTATTCATTCAAATGTAAGAATAATTAAATGTCTTTAAGGTGGAAAGATAACAGATTAGATTTGAGAAGCATTTGCCTGCTTTTGTGTGCAAGGCTTTTACATAATCCTAATAATGGCTTAATTGTTCAGTGAACTCACATTTCATTAACAGCATAGCCTTCAAAGATGTTACTGTAGGTAGGGTTTTCTGCAGAGCTGCCTCTCTGGGTAAGCACCATACAAAACTTGGTGTTAGGTGGGGTATACTCCCATGGAGCTCTGATGGGTAGTCAGTAATTTAAGTATCTTGTGCTGAACAATGATCCAAGTGTTATTGCTGTTATTCTAGGGTCTCAGATTGCAGAAATTAATTCTTCATTTAAAAGCCTAATAGTTGCATGTATGCTTAATTCTAAGTGTGACTTCTACAGTTAAAAATCTGAAAGCCACCCTGCAGAGCTTTAGGAGTCAGGCTGGGAAGCCTCACTGGGGGTAACCATTTGAATACCTCCCTTTACTTATCCCAGTGTAACTTGTTGGTATTCTCAGACCCAACAGAATGATGTTTTATTCACACTGGCAGAGCCATCATTGTTGTTTGTGATGTTTGTGTGAATGGGGACTTAGAACTGGATCTCTTCCTAGCTTCAAAAACTTTTTATACTATAATTTCAGAACTGGCATTTGTAATTACACCATAAAATAAAGTAATATGTGAAAAGAGTTCAACTGCTCTTTCCAGGATAGAAAATACATATTGTAAAGCATTCAGAAAACATTCCAAGGATAGAGGATCAAGTTGTATTTGATTTTCTCATTCTCTATAATAATCATTTTTGTTGTCTTGCAAAGCTCCAGCTTTGAAGTGCAGTGCATAAAAATTCTGCAATACCAGCAACTGTTTCTCTTTAGTTATTTTCCATGTGATTTGATTTCCTCAATAGCATTAACTACATGGAGGTCTAACAAGTTGTAATTAATGTATTCAGACATTTTCTTTTGTGACAGGCTAGAATGTGAGTGACAGCACGAAGGGAAAAAGCAGAATAAAATTGGATGCTTGAGAAGATTATCATAACATAAAACCTGACAACTCTTTGGCTCTTGAATAACATATTGTATTACATTGAAAAGGAAGGAAAAAGCTATTTCACAAAAAAAGCCCCATGGCTTAGTAATTTTTTGAGGAGGGGAAAGTTTCAAAAGCCTTTTTAATATTAGACAAATTTGAATATTAAAATTCACAAATAGTTCATTTCATGCCACAGTGTGTGTAAAGTGGAATGCATATGTACATGATAAGATAGTCTCCTAGAATCAGTTGTGGTTTTGCTGTGTGCTCATCACTGACCTGTGCATCATACTTCCTGCGCTGGCTGCAATAGATGGCAGCCGACGCCTGGGGAAAGGTGGGAGGCATGGAAGTGGGTATGGAGCACTAGCTCATCAGTGGAAAATCGGCTCCCTAGCTCATCTGTTGGCAAGTTTTGACTGCAACTTTGCACCCTTGAAACTGGCTCCAGAGAAAGTAAGAGTAGGGAAGAGAGGAAGCGGGCTTATAAATGATTACATATGCATATTTGGGAGTGTTCAGACATACTCTGCTTCTACAAATACACTGTGATACACTTGCCTGGTGCTCTTCATAGTGAAATCTTTCTCTTGGTCATTTCTTTGTGTTTGCAGCACACTAAAAATCAGTTGTATGCTCTGGGAAAGATGCTCTGAGCATGGAAACTCAAAATGTTTCATTGCATACCTTGTCACTTCTTCCTTCTCTTGGTAAAAAGATAGGAGGATGCTCTGAGGAGACAGCCTGTTTTCTGAGAGACAGTTGTGTTTGATTTTCTGTTTTGAAAAAGGACTGTGAAGGAGAATGCACAGAGAGGCAGTGCAAAGTATAGGTGGCAAAGACAGGAACTTGTCAGTTTGTTGAAGGGCAGCAGCAAGATCAGAATCACCCTAAATAAATGCCAGGTACTCAGTTCTCTGTTCTGCACTTTATTCAGGCTGGTTTTCATGGTGTCTGGTTTGACTGGGCACTGCTTTCATATGTAAGATGTTGTCTGAAGCTTTATATGGAAAGTCAGTCTGGTGATGAACCTGGCCTAAATATCTACATGAAACAGCCGAACACCAAATTCACAGAAATGGGCTCAAGCATTGAGAATTTTTGAGGCTATTCTGCTTCCAAATTCAGGGCAAAAGAGTTGGGATTATTCCTACTTTGTTGGAAGTTGCTTATTTGGCCTTAGAATCGTAAAACATGAGCATAACCAAAGCCTCTATTACTTAGCTTTAATATTTTAGGGGTGTTGGTGGAAGAAACCATCCTAACCCATATTTGCCTAGGTTTCTCAGTAGCTTGTAGGAGCCCCAGTTGTTCCCCTCAGGTTTAGTTCCAGTGGCAGCTGCTTCACATTTTGGAAGCTCCTTGAGAAGACACATTGGATAATTAAAGATCAGTGCTGGCTGCTTTTCCTCCCTCCCTGCCATCCATCCACCGCAAGGTCATCTGTGTGCTTGCCCCTTCATGTTTATTTCTGAGCCAATAAAATTCCCATTTGCTCTGGTACATTTTGTAATCCACAGCTTTCAGACCAGAGATTGATTATCTGCATTCCTAGATAAAATCAAAGTGCAGTACTTAAAATGGATTTCCACTCAATTATTTCCTTTGGACAGCTTAAACAGTGCTCTGAAACCCAAGATTAACTCAGTAATGGCTGAGGGATATGTATCGGCATTTTCCTTCTAGCCCTGCTAAATTTTATATTTTAAAGCCCTTTTAATGCTGTTTTATTTAATGCCCATGGTTCAGTGGACTAATGCTAGTGATTCAGATCGGAGTCTGTGTGCAATACCCGAACCTGTTGAACTCAGTGTCAATCTAAAGTGACTCTTGACTCTAGAACCTGGCCCTCTACTCACTGGGTCGGTGCAGAACAACCAAACTGGCATCTTGCCTAATGCAGATGAATAGCTTTTCTTTTTCCAGGGATGTCAGCCAGATCCCAATTTCATAACTTGTCCAATAACAATTTTTAATAACAGTTTCCATTTGCTGCAACAATGAGGATGAGGCCTCAATTAGCTGGTTAAATGTCTGGAAGTGAAATTCCTAAGGCTATCAGGAAGCAAAAAATGAAATTAAAAGAGAATGTAAGAAATCAGGATTGGAGAAGAACTTATTGTTAGTATTTCTTCTAATACTTCAATTTGGGACTAAAGAGTATATTTTTATAAAACATTTTCAACAGGAATACAAATTTAATCCCATCCTGATTAGAGAAAAATGTTGATTTATACAGCACATGGAAGGTTTAAACCTGTATTATTTTGCTAGGATGTATTGATGCCTTGTTTAGAATTTTTTAAATGCCATTTTCTTCTGCAAACTTTCAGTGTCATATTAATGGGTGTAAAACTGAACATTGCCAAGAGGAAAAAAAGTATATATTTAGCCCAAACCAGATATTTGAACTTTTTGATTCATCAGTATGTCAATATTTTAGTTAGGCTCTTTTGGTTTTTTTCATTTTAACACTCCTCGGAATAACCAGTGATTCTAAAATATCTTCTCCCTGCTCAGATCTACCTGAAAACAGAGCAATATAAGCGAGTTCTTCAGTTCTATGGAGATAGTTTCATAATCCAGAAAATTGAGATGCTGCTGAGGGAAGAAGACATCCTTGATCTCTTTCTTGCTGATACTGAAGCGTAAATTGAAACCGTGACAACAAAGTCCAGTATCAGTTACAACAAATTGCAGTTATGTGTAGCATGGGATGGGTTCATAGCTCACAGCACAGATCACGGATAGTAGATTAGACAGATAATTGGAAAGGAAGCCTACAGCCAGCTCCTCCAGCAGCAGTCAGTTACATGCAGTTATACCCTAATTTCAGTGAAGCTATTCTAGCTACCCCCATTTACTCATATAACTGAGATTATACTTCTAGACTTTGAAAAATAATATCATGGAATCTGAAGAGTTACTAAAATGTGTGAGATGTCCAGGAGACCACCTTAAAAGACATTATAATACAGGATGATGGCATGTCTTCTTTTTTTATCTTGAATTTTGGTCCAGTTTATTTTTCCTTTGGAGTGCCATAGTACAGGTTAAACAGCACTTTACTAAAGCACACAACCTGTGGAATAACTGCATAATTTTCCAATCTCATGTTAAAGCAGCTGCATCTGTAACTCACTTAATGGAAGTTCTACCCCTTTTTCTTCCCTTTGTATCATATTCAAAACTCAATAAAGGTAAACTTCAAATAACATCTGTATATCATGGAAGATTCAAACCCCTGCAACTGAACCAATATTCCCTAAAGGGCTGTTTATGAGCAATGTTGTTTTAATGTAGTGGTGGGAGTGAAAACAAACACTTGGCAGTGTTCTTATTCATACCCTTGGGACAAATGATAAAGGAGTTATTTGCTCCAGTCTTTAATCAATTTTAGATAAACAGCACTAGTATACCTTGAACATCCATATTTTCTAATTGGCTCTTTTAAATGTGAAGTCTGTCATAATTCACAGGAGAGATTTAGAGCTGAGGGAGAGCAACCAGCATTTATGGGTTGTTCTTTGATGGATCTTATTCAGCAGTGCAAATGGCAGAGTGGAGTCAGGAGCTACAGCTTTTTTTGCATAACAAAATGCAAAACATGGGTGATTTCCCAGCTTCATTTGATTCACTGCTCTGCAAATCTGTATCTGCACTAGCAGTGGAGATGCACAAGCAATACTAACACTTGATTTAGCACAACCAAATCTTTATGTACTTTATGTATGGTAAATTGTGTGGGTTGAGTCAGTTTGTGTTCGTTCAAGGACTTCTTGAAGGGTTCAAAGAGTTTGATGAATCTAATTTTTGCACTTACCGCAGTTGGTAAAGTGAGGTGTTTGTGCCAGCATCTACAGAGAGCACTTATGGCGAGTTGCAAGGTGAGACTGTATCCAAAACTATCCAGGACATGGCGGACAGTAGAGTAGAAGAAAAGCATGAGAAGAATGACAGTAGGGAATGGTTTGTGCATTTTAAATGCATTTGATCCATTTGGCTCCATTTGGAGTCTCCCACAAAGCCCTGTAAACCTCAGACTGAATCAAATTCCTGTGTTTGTGTGTGTAAGTAAATCTGAAGGAAGATGGAATGACAGAGCAAAGGGCAAGTAATTGATGGAAGCTTGGAGAGTGAAGTTAGGTATGTAGGATTTGAGGTTGGGATGAAATACTAGAATTGAATTAGACCTTGCCTATTGACTAAAGATTTGCCCTGTGAATTTGACCTTTGCAAAATAATTGGTTCAGTAAAACCAAAGCATTTTAAACTATTATCCGTTGAACACATACAGGTATTGATTCCAGAGCATAAAATGTGGTCATGTGTCTGGAAAGGAATCTAGCAAAGTTCCTGTGGATCCACTGCAGATGTCATTCGAAGAAAAAATAAGTCCAAGCATACTGCAATTGCATTTTGCCTTTATTTTCAGTGAATTAGTGACTCCTAATGTGATATCAAATTAACCAGCTGGCTAACCATCAGGGGATGTATGTTACAGTATCAAAGAACACTTGAACACCAACTTTTCGTTTAGATGATGTCCTTATGTTGGACTTTTCTAGGTAGTTTATTATTATTGTATTGAGCCATTGGATGATGTTTTAACATTTTTATAGATATTCTCATTTTCTGATTTATGGCTAGACTAGGCTCTTTTCCTCCCAGGAGAAAGTTTTATAATGATTTAACAGCAAAGGCCCCTGACCATTAATCAAAATAATGTATTTGTGCTTGTGGGTATTGATTAAAAGTCTGTCTTTGCCTTGTTTATTAGTGAGGAGGTGGGCTGCCTTTAGTCTTTCCAACCCTAACTATTCTATGATTCTATGATTATTCCAATGCTATAGGCTCTGTTACTACAAATTACAAATTCTAAAGGCTTTTTGAGTGCAGTCCCAGCCTATAAGCAGTTTAAATGCTGAGGTCCCCAGTTTTCAGAGCCAAGGACCCCAGCATTGGCAAGATTCAAATCCCAGTGCAATATAACCACAATCATCAAAATGCTACCTCAGTATTTCTTTGCAGTCCCTTACCTGTGTGTTGTCTGTATCTGTTATCCTGTGTGTCATCTTTCAGTTTTAGAGTTGTTGGGTGAGTTCCTACTTTGTGCCTCCTCAGGCCTGGCTGCAAGGTGTTACCATGCCATCAGTGTGTCTCAGCATGGTAGAAGTGCCTGTTGGCCATCTCCATAGTCTTGCAGTGGTTTAGATCACCTTCTCCATTCTCATGTGGGTGGAATAACACATTCCTGCAATGGGAACATATTAATTGTGGGTTATTTTCATCTGAGAGCCACAAAAAATGATTCACTTTTTGCCTTTGCTTGTGACATCTCCACAGCAGGAATATGGTAAGGAGAAAGGTTCTTTTTCTGTGAACAATTAAAAATGATGATATGACGAGTTAAACAGTCAGCATATTTATACTTCACTGTATCTTTAGTATAAAAAATAGCACAATGAAATACCATAGTTTGACAAATGGTATTTGAGGTGTATCCATGTAAATCTAGGCACGAGATGTGTAAAGTAACTATTAACTGCAGTGAATGAAGCTTAATGATGTTTGAGGCTACAGTAATCGCATAAAGGCAAATAGTATGAAAGGTCTGGGAAGTCAAGTACAATACCTTGTATAGCTGGAGGAAACAATATTCAAATAGCCACTGAAGTGCCTAGTACTTAGTGGTTAATGTGATCAGTGCCTTTATCTTCTCCATGCTGAAAAATACTGAAAGAATCCGGGAGGCAAAAAAGTAAGATTTTAATTGTGTTTCTCTTTTAATCGTGTTTCTCTTTTAATCGTGTTTCTCTTTTAATCTCTGTATTACTTAAATACAAAGTGGGCAACAGCTGGAGCTCTTATTCCAGTTATGATTCCATGTCTCTGCTCTCCCATCATTGACCTCACCTCTAGTCTTTTGATGCCAAACAGCAACCATCTCATGGTTCCCATCTGCGCTGCTATCAGTTCTGATGTCTCAAAAGCAAACTCTCTTCTGTTTTCCTAATTTTATACTTTATGTATTCATATGAGTCCTGGGAGCCTGGCAAAACTTGATAACTCGCACACAAGCTTTTGTTAAGAGTCTTCTGAAATGCAAGTAAGTCTTTTCCAGCTCTTTTGTATATGGCAGCATACACAGGCAGTCCTGTTTGAGGCAACCTCTTTAGCACATCTTTCTTCACAACATTCTGCGTTTTCAGCAAGATAGGATCCCTTTTCTTAAGATCTGGACTATGTACTGATTACTTCTTCTCTGCTAAGGCTTAACTTCTTTGGCATGGCTTAACTTTGATTTTCTTTCGTTTGGTTTCAATAAAGATCAATGAGATGCCTTTATAGGATCCAGAAGGAAATACAGTAGAGTCAGCAATGTATTCGTAAATACATTATGTTGAGGATCTTGAGGATAATGGCTTCTTTATGATGTTAGATCTGCTCACAAAGGCTTGGAAGCATTTAAGATAAAGAATCACTTTAGGAGCAACACTTTTTCAAGCTATCAAGGCTGTGATTCTTTACATGTTCCTGCCTAGCCACAGAAGTGTTTTGAACTGGATGCATAAAATAGCAGTTTGAAAATTATGCCAAGGAGTGTGCAGTGAGTTATCGACAAAGAACAATTCAGCTTCCTGTAGAGTTCTCCATGGAAAATGTGTTTAAATATGCTTTCTCACCAACTGAACCTGTTTATCTCCTTTAGGTCTCCTGCTGCCAGTGACCACCAAAAGGTCCTACTGTTCCTGAGAGACAGGTAAGTCTCTTGAACAATAGGTCACCAGTGGTTGGATCAGCAATTGTACATCACATAGGAATGGTCATTGTCAGACATATTCCATGTATTTTAAAGGAATTCTTCCAGAATTTGGGTTGTCAGAGTTGGCTTCCGGTGACTGCCCAAGGTACCTTACAGTAAGGATGTATGCAGGTGAAAAACCAAAGAGCTGTTTTTAATTCCTGACTGGATAATTGAAGCTCTGAAACAAATGACTAATGAATCAGAAGTACAGGTGAACAATATTGACAGACAGACTTTTGAATGAGTATCTGTAGTTGAGTGGTGTTGTCCCAATGAGTTAAGCAAGTTTTATATATTGAGATCATTCATGTTCCTGTTTGTTGCACTGTTCCTGTCACCTGGCTGAGGCCCACCTGGTGAGTGGGATCTGCTTTATCGCCCTCAGAGTAGCATGTATGGAAAAGGATGATACTTCCTGTTATTTGCCTAGGAATTGGAGCTGGGATTTTTAAAGAGCTGCTGCTTTAGGAAAAAAAAAAAAAAACAAAACCAAAACAATGGTTTAAAACTATCTTAAGTGTGGCTGGTGTATAAAATGTCAGAGGAGTTCAGCTGATGTTATGGGGTGTTAGCCTGTGTGATCCATTCCCTGAAGCTGTGCTGTCAAAATCGGAGCATACCTGGTGCAATCAGTATAAGTAACTGAAGACTGTTCATCTCTAAGCACAAAACATCTGTATTTGCATCTGAACAGGCCTGGAGGAAGGGCTGGTTTACAATTATAGCAGGGCAATGGGCACACGTGAATTTGTGCCATATTTTGTTAAATATCAATGTACAAGATCGCCGAATACACAATCACTTCTTTTATGTTCTGTTCTGCTGAAGCAATGCAGGTGCTGTAGTTTTTGGTGGGAAAGAGTCAGGTCCCCAGCTTGAGATGGGTGACACACTGAGAAGCTGCTTCACCCCAACTTCACCAAGTATTGAGCTCTCCTAAGCTGTGTATACAAGGTCAGAGTTCTTTGTTGGGTGTTTCATGACTGTTTTAAGGAAAAGTAACCTGTACTCATAGAAGGCTTACTTAAAGGCAAAATATTTCAGATTTCAAGGTCATCTGTTATCAGTGCAGCCTGTGTGTGATGTTTCAGGAATGAGTCACAATACTCAAGGTTTCACCATATTTACTCTCAATGGCATGTGGCTCTAACAGCTTGCTCCCTGCATGCTATCTTATAATTCTCTGTCCAAACTTAATATAAATATCCTAAATGGTAGGACTTCTTCCTTTCTTTATAAGCCTGTTCTACAATATCATTTAATAAGGTTTGTGCTTGAGCTGTCGTTTCTGATTACACGTTACCCTTGGTTTATATTGCTTCTTTCCCAGTGGTCAACAATACAAATGTCTGTGTGAATCTTAATGTGCTTTCTTCTTTTTCTGATGTATAAATGCCTGAAAACTGATCAAAACAACTGTCCTACTTTGACTGTGTATTCCAGTTCTGCCAAAAGGTTTAAATGTGATGAAAATAAAACATTCAATGAGCATAACACAGATTTTCCAGAAGAAACAGGCACTTTTAACTTGTTTTGAAAGACAGATGAACACTATTAGTTTTGATATATTCTACATATAATCTTCCCACTTGGCAATTGTTATTTAAATATGTTTTTCTAGCTTATAGCTGCATTTATGTTGTTGACTCATTTTATGCCAACACATGGTTCAGTAACTTAATTATAAGTAAGTGGGTTTAAGCCAAATGTAATGGAAATAATGTTTTCTTACACAAAGTCTGCTTAGTCTCAGATACAGTAATGATCTGGTGGTGTGGTGTCTGTTCCACTTGCATTTGCCACTCTTGAGGCAGGACATCCTGAGGTGTTGAACTTGAGAGCTTTGCTTTGAGTTGTGTTGCAGAAGCTGTGTGGTTTGGTTCAGCACTGCTTGAAAAGTCATGGTAGGCTGTGCCAGCTGTGATGTCTTCACGAGCTGTGGCTCCTCCACAGAGTTACAATGAACATCTGCCTACATTTGAGCAAAAATATAGATCAAAATTAGAAGAAAATTACAAACATGACTGTATATTGCACTGTTCATTTATACTGATGAAAACTGTTACTTGTACCTCTAACCAGTATAGAAGTATCAGCATTTAATACTTACTCTTTTATCAATTGTGGAGCTGTTCATAACTTCTTAGCCACTCAAGCCTGTTGAAGCTCACCTTGGTGTAAAAGGCTGTGTGTGTTTATTAACATTACAAAAAGGGGGCCTAAACCATAGTTGAAGAGATGGAGGCTGCACTCACCAGGAGAAATATTCTCTGTCTTACTAGGACTGCTTCTGGAGCAACACTCAATTTTGTGTGAGGAGTTGTAACTTGGGGTTTACAGTCACAAAGCAGGGCCTTGGGCTTCTTGATGGAGCTCTCCTCTATTGAAATCCAATGAAAATAAACAGTATAAATCCCCATTTCCCTATGGTCACATGCCAGAGGCAGCACATAAGATGTTGAGTGATGTTCAGTGCAAGGATTGCTTTCCTTGTGCTCTACCTTCATTTGTCTTTGGTTCCGAGTCTAATTGCCAGGTTATTAGATCAAAAATGAGTTAGGTGTTCCATGCTGGGAGGAAGCCAAAGACCAATATCTCATCTTTCCTGAGGGCAGGTGGTGCTGAGCCAGTGTGAGGCATGTCCCCAGATGATAACTACCTGCAGATGCAAGGCATCAGAGGGGTTCACCACAGTCATTGTAAACTGGTTGATTGGTAGGAATATGAGTTGGGAGGATTTGGAGCTGCTGTGCACAGCTATTCAGAGGTGTCTGCCTAACCCAGAAGAGTAAGAAGGGATGCTGGTGTAAAATATAGAGTATTATTTTACTCTTTACTCTCAAGCAGAAAAAGTGATAGGTATTGTTCAGCCTGAGCCCTTTGATGCATACTATTGTTAATGTTAATTTATGATCCTTTCAAAACCATCTTCAAAATGTCTATTAAAATATTTAATAGCAAGGTGCTTTTTCTTATTTTCTTGCCTCATCACTTTCAAGCATATTTTTCTTTATCTCGGAAAATGAAGCACTTGTGACTTTGACAGCTCATACAGGGAAAGGAGAAGATCAAAGAGTGCAAGAGGGTAACAGCAGCAAATCATTTGGAGCCCTGAGTTTGAGAGGTTAGCTGTTGGTTTTTAGAGGATTTGTAGGACTTGGAAAAGAAACTGGCTGCTTGTAATTCAGAATTAGTACCTAAAAGCTTCAAGTTATCCTTATTGATTGTAGTTGTTGTTCTCAACATACCAGCAGAGGAGGAAGGAGCAGAAATATTTACTGGCATCCAACCCGAAGGAGATTCTCCAGGCTACAAAGGGAGCTTAAATACCTGCCTGTCATTGACTTTTAATGGGAAATAAATACTGTGCCACTCTTTGGGGCTTTCAGAATTTCCCCTTGTACATTATTTATTCTAGTTTTCCCTTTTCCACACACATTGGATTGATTCTAAAAGCTGTGGGATGCCTTTGCCTGGAGTGTTTAATCAGGGCTTTAGGCACTGCAGGACCTGAGATTGACATCAGAGTGGGAATTTGGCAGCCCTGGTGAGTCAGGGATGCAGTTGTGGCATGAAGTTCATGTGGATGTGCCACAGCCTGCAGACCCACCTGGTGCATTGCTTACGGCCGGTGCTAAGGCCAGCACATCTGTGCAGAAGGACCTCCTGCTTTCTGCCACAAAGAAAAGGTCCCAGGAGCAAAGAAACCCAACCTTGTCATCATTCACAGTGTATGAGTACCTGTGAATCTGAATATCATCTTCTGTCCCTGCTGCCCAAGGCTACTAAGGACTTCTGTGGGGAGTAATACTGTGCTCCCTCCCTGTGGCTGGCTAAAAGGTTTCTCAGCATAGAGAGAGGAGGAAAGGTTCTGTCCTGAGGGCAGTTTTGATCGTGGGGGAAGAATTGGTGAGACAATCAAAGGTAGATGGGCAATTTGGGAGGGACTGACTATGAAATGACAAAGGCTACTGCTGCAGGAAAGGAGGAAGCATGGGCAGCAATTTAACTGGGAGAAGCTCTAGAGAAGCTCAGCAGACGCGGGGAGCTGGGAGGTAGGATCCCTTGGGATGATGGTCTAAGGGATGAGAAAGGTCAAGTTGTGAGAGAACCATTGAACAGCTCAGCATCTTCCTGCACAGGAGTGGTAGGAATGTAGTAAAAACCATTACGACAGAATCAAGAGCTCCTTTAAGACTTGAAAATCTGAGGAAGGGATAGAAAAACAGAGACACTTGACAAGAAACGAAGGTGAAAGCATAGCACAGGCATATTATGGTAAAATGAAAAGCCTAAGGCAAAAAATATGTTTCATTTAGCAAGTGAGATAAAAGGCAGGAGGAAGTAGTTCTATAAATACATTAGAAATAAGATAGGAAAGGAAATACAGATCCAGTACTTGACAGAGAAGTGGCTGCTTACAGAAGTGTCTAAAATGCCCTGATAAATGGTTAATTTTGATGAGAGTGTAGAATAAGGGGTCAGAACAGAGAACAAAAAGGTGAGAGTTGATTTGGTTCTGCTGGATAGGTCCGAGCACAGGATCTGAGGAAATTCTCCTTGGAATGAGGAAGAATTAACAGAAGCTATTTTTGAGCAAGGAGCAATTATTTTTAACAGCTTGTGGAGCTCAGAGGGAGCCTCAGAACTATCAACATGTAAATACAGATCCTAAATGGAAAAGAAAACGTCCAGTGTTTTATTGACTGAGAAGCCTTACAAGTTTTTGGAAAGGCTCTGAAATTAATGAATGACAAAAATTAATCCATAACACTCAAAGAGGTGACTAAGTTCAACGTGAAACAACTGTCATGGATTTGTCAAAAGCAGACTAGATTAGTTAATCAGACTAATCCAGTGGGTGAAAATGGAACAAATAATTATGATATACTTTGACTTCTGTATTTCCAGGTAGAGAGAGATGTCTTGGTGCAAGATGCACAGATAGCTGTTGGAGAGATCTGTGTTAAGTATTAGCTCTCATTATTTGCCTGCAAACCTGGGAGAGTCTTGTAAGTGAGAGTCGCAAAGGGACCTGTCTTGCTCTTGATTCTGTTCTCTATTTTAATTGGTGATTGGTATGATGGAGAACTTGTAAGATCTACAGGTGATGTGGAGCAGGGGGATACAGGGACTCTGGAGGACAGAACTGAAATAAAATGTTATTTAAAAAACTGAGGAGATGTTTCTGAAAGCCCCAGACTGAAACACAGTGCAGTAAAGTATGAAGCAGTGCAAAGCAGGGGTGAGCAGGAAAGAGAGAATAGGACTTTGGGGGTTGGAGTGGCTGACAAATTAAGCATGAGTAAGAAGTGCAAAGCTCTTGTCAAGGAGGGAAACTCCATCTGGAGTGTATTAACAGAAAGGACATGGGAGAAGAGACCTGGGAAGTTGTCCTGTTCTACTCTGCCTGTGGGCAACTCAAGCCTGCCTGCACCTGCCGGTGTGGTGAATACGTCTGAAGAGGGAGATGTCTTCTGCTCCTTTATTATTTGATCAGTTTAACTTACTAGAAATCTGGACAAGGAGAGATTTATTTACCATCATCGGATAGTTTGTGACCAAGATTCGTTTTACAAAATAATTAAATCAACTTCAGGATGATCTGCTGCTGTGTATAACGTGCAGCATCAAAACATGGGAAAGTGCCCACAAACAAAAGCAACTGAACCACAAGCAAAAACTAAGGATCAAAATAAAGCTAGTTTATAAAATCCCTTAATTAACCTAAACCTCCTGTAACTAATAATTCATTACAAATATAACCTGTCTGGGACCGCAGTTGTGTTCCATTTCAAAGCAAACCCAGTCTCCATCACTGGTAACACAGTGCACAATGACTAGCAACGAAAATTAGCATCTTGGCAGGGTGATATGAATTCATCCAGAAAATAAAAGGGGTGTCATTTGCA
Source organism: Coracopsis vasa (assembly GCA_026283785.1). NCBI lineage: Eukaryota > Metazoa > Chordata > Aves > Psittaciformes > Psittacidae > Coracopsis > Coracopsis vasa. The sequence goes on from JANHGB010070907.1 coordinate 22,674, forward strand.
CCATCTGCTGCACATGAATCAGGAGAGAGGGGAACAGCTGAAATGTGGAGATGTCAATATTGAAATGCCACTGGGAGGTGAAGCTGTGGCCAAGTAAACAGAGGGGCTGCCTGGCCCCAGGCTGGGACTGAGAGGAGACGTGATCAGGCATGGCCAGAAAATTTTTCCAAGCATTTTCCTTTTTCTTCTGCTTTTCTTCCTTTCCATATTTTAAAGCCATATACTTACAGGCGTGTTGTAGATGGTGGAGGGGGTGTGTGATGCTTCCTTCTGTGTGAACTCTTCAGGGCATGAAGGGACAAGTGCTGCGATGAGATTGGTTTATGCCCTCCCAAACTGGGCATAAGGACCCTGCCTGGGATTTTACCTTCTGCCCTCTGGGGCAGGATGACAGTGTTGCAGAGGAAAATGTATCAGACACTGTGGCTGTTTGTATTCAGTTTTCTGTATTGCATGCACGTGTGTTTGCATACAAAGGAAATTCAAAACACACATCTGTACTGATGTGCAGTGGGGCAGGTACATGCATCCTCAGGACAGCACATATGCAAAGCATGAATGCTTCCATACACACAGCCAGGAGAATGTGTGCAAGGTGCTTCAGTCATTGTGTCACTGAGCCCTGTTTTCTAAATGAGTGTGAAAAAGATGATGGCAGATATGGGCTGAGAACATTCATGTGCTGAGTGTGGTGCTGTGTGTTCCCAGGCTAGGAAGCAGACAGAGTGTGCATGCTGTGCCATGCTGCCTGCAGCCAGGCTGCCTAATCACCTTAATAAACCAATCAAGCGCACATTTCCATCTCAGCTCCCAAATGCTTTCCCTAGCCAAGTTGGTTAGAAATCTCATGTTTCCAGCCCAAGCCTACTGAAGGCCAATTTATATTTACCTGTTCTTAGCCAATGTTGTCACAAGATTCTTCTCCCGTCCCAGGGCTCAACCCTGGCATGTCTGCAAAGGACAAACATTTCCCTCTAGAGCCATCTTTTCTCTGGCTAAATAAGCTGTATTATGCTTCTGTGTTGTCTTACGGTACTGGGCTAATTTCTCTCTTTCTTATTTACATGAAATAAAACTTTACTGTACGGTTGGCTCTTTTAACATCAACAGGGCATTACCACGAAAAAGTAACTAATCAATAGGTCTGCTCCAAAGCCCCCGTAGTCAATAGGAATCTTATTTGTACATCATTGCATTCAGGACTGAACCCATCTGTGGTGGTGATGGGGGAGGAGCTGGATTAGAGAGATTATTCATGTGGGTGAAATCGAGCTTGGAAAACAGATGAAGCTCTGGCATTTTAAAATGCAATGCCATTTTCTAATAGTAACTGGCTATCTGAGTTTGGGGCAGGATCTGGAAAAAGACAAGACTTAATAACCAAGCCAAAAGGAGCAAATACCCAGCTGCAGCTCCCCATGGCCACAGGAACAGCCCTTCTCACATACACGCACAAAAATTAGGTGTTAAGTGTAGCTCATACTCACTGAGCTTTTGGTGATGCGAGCTATGGTGGGAGGCAGGGGACTGGTGACCTTTTCCTCTGGAAATGTGAGGAACTACGGAAAATGAGTTGGAATCTGGGGAGATGTTTCTCCAGCTTGGAGATAGAAAGCTTAGCTGCAGAGTGAGAAATCCTCTGTGAGCCCTGTTTCACCAGGGCTAGCACTGGCTGCAGCCTTCTGCTGCCCAGCCTTGTGCAGTGTACTGGCAGCACTTCCCCCCATCCTGCTCGCTGCAGTAGGCTGGCTTCAGTGCCTGCTCAGCCAGAGCATGTTTTTCCTTCCTATCCTTTTTGACCCTGTGAAGAGCTGTAGTTCCTCCCCCAGCTGTGGGAGAAGGGGTATGTGAAACCTGGCAAACCAGGAAATCCATGAAAAATGGAATTTCAGTCACAGGACTGATGGAAACAATTTTAATAAATGTTCAACTCTTGGTGCCGATATTTGCAGCGGGGAACTTCTTGCCTTGATGCTTTGAAGTGGTGCTTTTCTTCCTGAATTCTCCTTGATATTTATATAGTGAGAACATGATGGCAGTTAACTGACCCAAAAATGAAAGAGGAGAAAAGTGATTTCATGTGGAATGAAATGTTTTATTTGATTAAAATAGTGAAGCGACAAGATTTAGCTTTGTATTTGGCACAAACCACGTACAGCTTCAGATGCTGAACCCAGCAAGACAAGCCCTTCTCAGCCATTGCTCATCTGTGTGCCCATCCAAACACCAACATCCAGCCCTACATGTGCACTGGGACATTTGCTCCCTCCACTTGAGTAGTGGTCTTGCCACATCTTGGGCTGTACCAGGGTAAATTAATAGTAATACTGGGATTTGCATGTCAGCCCCAGTGGCCATCTGAATTTGCCCTTGTGCTGCGCTACTGTTCCTGAGCATTCCTAAGCCCCTGCAACACCACGGTGCTCCTCATAGGCAGGGGGTTGCAGATGGGGAGGAACAGGCAGGGTTTCTACCTCTGGAATAAAAAGTGAATTACACAAACACTCTTGTATTTCATTTTCAAGTGATTGCCTCTTACACAGACAAGATCAGCTCTGACTGAAAGCTAGCAAGACAAACCGTAACTGGAAGCTGGTGTCATTTCTTTACCTACTCACTGAACCATTTAAAAAGGATATTGACTTCTACATTATCATAAATTGTTATATACAGTGAAAAAGTCAGGCTGCGGGGCTGGGTGATTAATGATGAACGCTGTGACTGCTGCAAATTGGAACTTGATATCCAATATGATATTTATTTATATTCAGTACGAGTGGTATTGATATTATTGTTCCTTTCCAAAGCTTCTTCCTGAGGAAACCTATAGGGTGAGGAAATGTACACCATGTGGGTTGGCTTTATTTAATGCTGAAGTTTGGAGTGTGGCAGGAAGTGTGCTGGGTGAGCTGCCTCCTTCCCACGTGAGTTTTCCTGAAAGTGCTTTAAGACAGTATGTGGGATTTAGGTCATTTGGTAAAATAAAAAGCTGGGATTCTTCTTCCTTTCCTTTTGATTCTGGAAGTTCAGTGTTTTGTCTTTGGTGCAGGGGCTTTGCTCTCCCTGTAATCATGGTAGGAGACATGGGCATCACAAACTGTTAATGCCAGGAGAGCACGTTCACAGTGGTGTCTCCTCTTGGGCTTAACTCCTAAATAAGGAGACTTTTGAAAACTTTAAATTTCGTTCTCAAAATGGACAATATTTAGTTTTGTTCATGCTCTTTTCATTACTACTGAAAGTATAAAGTGAAATAAGGGGAAGAACAAACAATACTGAATTATAGTGAATAATAACTGAAATATTTTAATGGAAATAAATCTTCGCATTTTCTATAATTCTAATGAATAGAATTCTGTAAAACCAGTAGGAGAAACTTCACAAGTCTGTTCTGGTCCCCACCCCTGTGGCTCCCCTGTGCAGCTGCTGGCCTGCGCGCAGGTCTTTGGGGCATCCAGCCATCAGTACCTGTCAGGGGATGAAGGTGGCATTGTAATGATAAAGTCTAGAATAGGCTCATTAGTGAAATGTAAAATACAGCAAAGGCTACATGGTTGGAAACTTGCAGCTGGTACAAGCAGTCAGGTGCACTGACTTCAGCAACCAGTTATTCCAGAGGAATAAACCTGGTTTTAAATCTCCTTTTATTTTTAAGTTTGAACATGTGTTGAGGGCTGGTTATTTGTTTTCCAGGCCCCTCAGCGAGCATTTCCTATCATTCGGGAGGAGTATAACTGATTACAGCCTGTGTTGTGCTGCTCTATTTCCCTACTCATGTTCCCATGGGTTGTTTGTGCATACCTGTGTTGTGTTCATTCTTCAGGTACTCTGAAGTAAATTTTGAATTTTACTTTATTAAGAAAGGTCAATTTTTGTGTGCATCAGAAACATCTGATGTGCACTCTTTCCTAGTAATCTTGTGTAGAAAACAAAGGTGCTGTTATGGAAAACAAACAAAAGCTCTGTGCGGTGCGCATGGGTGAGAAGCAGAGGACGTGTTCATGTCTGCAATGGTTTTCAGTTTTTAGGCATAGCAGCCAAATGTAGATGCTTCCCTGGGGCCTTCAATATCATAGAATCATAGATTAGTTAGGATTGGAAAGGACCTTAAGATGATCTAGTTCCAACTCCCCTGCCGTGAGCAGCGACACCTCACAATAAACCATATCACCCAAGGCTCTATCCAACCTGGCCTTGAACACCGCCAGGGATGGAGCATTCACAACTTCCCTGGGCAACCCATTCCAGT
>JANHGB010070907.1:27022-49880 GCA_026283785.1 Coracopsis vasa
CTGCACACAATACTCCAAGTGAGGTCTCACGAGAGCAGAGTAGAGGGGCAGGATCACCTCCTTCAACCTGCTGGTCATCTTGGTCCTACTGTCTGTATCCAGGGCACAGCTATTAAACCTGCTTTCCAAATTTCCTTAAACATTCCTGACAGAGCTGGTTCTCACAGCTGGTGCTGCTCTCAGGGGCGCCAGACCCTCGGTCCCCAGGGCTGCTCATTTCCTTGGTCTTGTAACTGTCCACCTGTAGTTCTTAATTATCTTACAGTAAGGAAGTAATGAGTTCACATGGTTGCTAATGGGGCACTGTAATATTTATCCTGTGTAGCAACAGATAAAGTGCAAAGTCCTCAACTGTGCTAATTTTTCACAGGGAGAACATTCCATTACGCAGGTGCTGGAATCTGCAATGACTACATTTAAATGCATTACTTATGCACAATCCCCATCAGCCCACTGATTTGATTATTGCTATTATTGTGACACTAATGTTTCTGTCAAATTTCAGTTTACTCAGTTTCAAAATCCAATTTAGGATTAGCATAGATGTGTCCTTGCCTTTGATTGAAAGTGACAACTCATGTGAAAATTGCTCTCAAAATTCTGGTTTGTGATTGTTACTCGCAGCACTTTAAAAGATACCACTGTAGGCTTATAGAAATATTATAGAAATAAAAAGTCAATGGGTTGATTTTTAAAACAATAACCAGTAAATCTGTAGTTTTACCTAACTGTTGTACTTCACCCAGTTCCAGTGCAGTGGTAGTCAGCCAGGCTTTAATATCAATTATTGATATTATACAGAAGATTTGATTTGATGTTATTATAGCTGTGCTTGTAAACGCATCTGCACCCAGGCACTGTCTTCTGTTGGACCTGTTGGAGCAAGTCCAGAGGAGACTGTGAAGATGCTCAGGGGGCTGGCACACCTCTGCTCTGGAGACAGGCTGAGAGAGATGGGCTTGTTCAGCTTGGAGAACAGAAGGCTCCAGGGAGACCTTAGAGCAGCTCCAGTGCCTAAAGGGGCTGCAAGAAATCTGGAGAGGGACTTTTACAAGGGCATGGAGTAGTAGGACCAGGGTGAATGGCTCTAAACTGACAGAGGGGAGATTTAGATTAGAGATAAGGAAGACGTTCTTTATTGTGAGGGTGCCAAGGCTCTGGCACAGGGTGCCCAGAGAAGCTGTGGCTGCCCCATCCCTGTGTGGCACTGTTAATCCACTGCTGTGACAGTGTTCAAGGCCAGATTGGACAGGGCTTGAAGCAACCTGCTCTAGTGGAAGGTGTCCCTGCCTGTGGTACGGGGTTGGAACTGGATGAGCTTTAAGGTCCCTTCCAAACCAAATCATTCTGTGATTCTATGATTTTGCAGTTGGAGGTTTTAGCAATGTGCTCACTTCTTAGTTCAAGTTAGCTACAGTAAACGTCAAGAAGAGGAAGAGATTTCTGTTAAATTATTTTTATTAATATTCACAAAACAGCACATCTGAGGTGATAAATTGGACATTGACAAATTAAGTCCATGCAGAGTTTTCTTCAGGAACAAATTGTAACCGCCATGAGCGCAGCCCTCAAAATATTTTCTGTCAGTTCGTGTAGTAATTTATATTGAAGACATTTAATGCTGATGAAAATGTCATTGTAATATATTATATCTCTCATTATATCATCCCGGCTTCTCATGTGAAGAACACATCCCATAATAATTTAGATGAAGTGAACACTTGAGTGTACACACAGAGTATCCTTCAAAAGGCCAGGTCTTACGCCAAAGAGGAGGTTTCTATGGAAAAGTCCTATCAAAGCTTAGCAACTGAAGATCCAGGTGAAGCAAGTCAGTATCAGTGTGGGGTTATACTTATTTAAGGAGGCTTTGAAAACCTGATGGCTGCCAGAGGTGCAGCACTTCTGCAGCACAACAGGACCCACCGTCCTCCTCTGCACTGGTTCACCTCAGCATCCAGGCCCTGTCTGTGTCACTGATGGCAATTCTCACGGTCCCACTGAGCTGTCAAGGCCCTCAGCGTGGACTTCAGCTCCTGCAGTGGCATGTTCTGTAGGTACAAAGTTCAGTATGGTGGTGCTGAGGCTGGAGAGCTTTCTTACAAGTCTCAAAGCACCTCTTGCAAATTAATAAAATTCTCCCAAGTTTCTGAATCAAGGCTATGATTCTCTTTGGCCAGAAATTTAAAGAGAGTTGATAAAAAGATACAAAGCAATACAAATACACAGTGTTCTTTTCAAATGTTTTGCGTGGTACATACCCCTGCCTAGTAAAAGTAAGTGTCTATTTCTAGTCTGGTTTTGTTGAGTTTCTAGTGCCCTGTGCCTTTTTATGCTTTTAACTTTGATTTTTAAAGCTATCTGTCCTCAGAAATGCCTCTTCGGTATAGATTTTAGACTTGGTTGTCTTTTGGATAAAGTGAGTAGACTGAGATTCAGAAGTCATAAGTCTCAAATAATTCTTTGTAACTCATTTTGTAAGTCTTTTTCTGTGTTTTTCCTTCAGATTCCAATGAGGAATAGTCTCTTCCATCCCCTGGTGGTGTGCTGGGGGGATGCTGGGCGGGTTTGCCTTGGGTGCGATGTGAGGCAGGGTGCTGCCCTGGGCTGCAGTGGGCTGTCCTGGGCAGAGCCAGGCAGGATGCAGGGACTGCCCACTGGTTTCCAGCACGTTGAGCATGGGATGCCTCCCACACTCTGCCAGGAGTTCAGTGGAGGTTACGCATGTGGGGTGTTGGTAGTGCAGCACTGCCGATGATGCCACATGGTACCATGCTCCAAAACCACTGTGCCATATGCCAAGTACAAACAGTGAGCTGTAAAGGTGACAGAGATTGCTCCGAGCACATCTATGCACATCAGCTAATCAGGTATCCAGAGAGATTGTTCCAAGTATAACACGTAATGTAATGGAGCAGACAGGAAAACACAGATACAGGCAAAAGCATTTTTGCTTTTTAAAGAACCTTTCAAATGGCAGCAATCAATGAGATGAAGGATGGCCAGCATTGATTTTACATTTTCAGTCTGGAGAAAAAGGAGTCAGGATGCAGAGAGCGGCTCAGAAGGCTACGACAGAATTGTTTTCTTCCTCCAGCTGGCCTCTTTTATTTTTAAAGGGGAATGTTCTGTCTCCTTGCAGTTGTACAGCTCTTCCTGCTCAGACTAGCAGTATCCTCTGAGTAAATGCTCTCAGTTCTGCTGCATGGACTTGGGAGGTCATCTGCTGCTTCCTTTCCTCTATTAGAGGGTCTCCACCATACTGTTGATCTGAGCTTCATGCCTTCATCAGCTCTGCACCAAACCTCTCCATAGATGGGTCACTGAGAACCACTACTGAAGAACCACATCAGTGGTTTTGTCTGAGCACTGCTTAGTACAGTGGTAGTAAATGTTCAGTGTACAGATGACTTTCTCCTTTCTGTTTATTGCACTTTATTGTAGCACCAGGAAAAAACTAATAATGATTATTAATTATAATCACAGTTTTCTGTCATTTAAATAATTTATGAGCTTTTTTCTCATAATTAGCTCAAACTTGTGGCAGGACTGGATCTCAGACTCACAGAAGTAATAGTTTTTGTACACATGCTGGTGTCTGGAGGTCCGCGTCTTGCATGGGGCAGCCCACTCTTAAGTCCTGTGTATGTATAAACATGTGGTGCCGAAGTATCTGCTTAGAAGTAGTAGAGAAATGTGTTTGTAGCAACATATTTGAAGATGACAGCTCAGCAGCTTTACAGCTGATCAAAATATTGTCAGTGTTTGTAATTAAAACAACATAACAGCTTTTCCAAAAGACTTTCACACCTCTGAGCCAGCAGCTGTGAGCAGTCTCATCGGGTTCAAAGAAACATGTCTGAGTGAAATCCTCATCTTGAAGTGCACTAGAGGCCAAAGGAGAGGTCTGCAGAGATGTGAGTAATTATGCTCCCAATTAGTTCAGACTGTTTGGCAAGGCTGTTCCCAGTGTGATCTGTGCAGCGCTCATCTCTTGACTGTGAAACACAGGCCCTTTAGCTCTTCTTCTGTGAGCTGATGGGAAAACAAGCAGTGCTTTGGGCTTTGCTTAGCAGTGGGTGCAGGTAGAGGTGCTCCGTGGCTCAAACCAGTGTCTGTGTCTGCAACAGCAAGTTTATTCTTGAACCCATTCTCTGTTGGGTTCACCATCCTGTTTTCCTGCTGATTTTCCCCCCAGGGTTCCATGGTTTCTTTTTTTCTTCCTTTCAGACTTGGATTCATTTTCCTTTCAGTTGTAGATCACTGAAACTTTCTCTGGTTGAATTTTAGCAGCCTTGAAATTTGGCTGAAGCTTTGTTTTGCTTTGGCTTTTCATTCTGGATCCTGTTTGTAGAGTCAGCTCTTCCCAGCCCAGCAAAAATTGCTTTTCTTGCTAGATTTAATGGCCCACATTTAGTTTTTGTTTCACTACTTTTTACTCAAGTTGGACTGGTTTAAAATGTTGTAACAATGTCTCTGCACATACAGGTTTGACAAATCTCATTAGGAAATTATGTCCCCACTGAAACACACAGTTAGTTCTACCAGCAATTCTGTTTCACAGAAGAACACGTTCTCTCACAGCAGACACATAGCAGATGGTTGAAGCTATAAAGCAGACAACATCCAGTCAATGCTAGGTCCCAGATAACCTTGGTGGATCATCTTATTCATCTCCAGCAGAGCAGAGGTCAAAGGAATCTTTTCTCCTAAGGGAACAGCTTCCTTCTCAGTTAACCTGTGCCAATCTGGGATAACAGCCAAACTCCAAAGAAGAGGTAGGGATAGGTGCAAAGAGTAAAGGATAAATGAACGGGGAACATCATGGAAGTTCTGGTGCAGGTACAGCTTGAAGTTTGTCTGAAAGACTTGAATTCCTAACCTGTCTTCCACCAATAGGAGATAAGTTTGCTTTGTGAAGCTTTTTATGAGGTTTTAAATTATTCCCCTGGTCCAGAAAGCAATGCAAGCCCAGCTTTATTGTGATAGAGTGTCATTGCTATCCCCAGTCACTAATCAAATGGGATTTATAATTAGGGATTTCTTCAGTTAACTATTAGAGGTGAAGCCACATCCTTTGAAATGACTGGCAGAGTTTTCATTAGGGATCTTCCCTGCTGGTGAAATGGCATGTGCGGGATGCACACGTATGAATGTGTGCTTCCAGAAGCATAGCTGGCTGCAGCAGTGTGGCAGGCTGTGTGCTAGGCTGGGCTCTCAGGAATACAACAAGGATATTTCACTTATGCTTCATCATTATGTTTCAACATTGCCCTATGTTCTTACTGTCTTTAATGTGCCTCTAATGTGCTTTGATTTTATTGATACAAACCTAATGAATGGTGCATGATTTGTGTAGGAGAGAAGAATAATCTCTGTCCCTTTCGCTTTGTCTGAGTCAGAGTTATGATGCTTTAGTGACAGATCATTAACCCACTTCTGCAGATGCAGCAGAAACAGAGAACCAGAACGCATCACCTACCCCTGCAGGCAACAAATGGGTGTAGGCAGGATGGGGGGGAGAAATCCATGGGCTAGGGATGGTGCAGGCCAGTGTCAGACACCTGGTGTCAGCAATAACCTCCTGACTGGGGGGGTTTCATGTGTACTTTACAACCGAAATAGCTGACATTGGTTTCTTTGCTTGTTCTTCAGTGGCTCGTGCTCAGGAAAGGCTTTGCATGAAATTGTTGGTTTTAATTTGCATAGTAGGAGTGACACTGAGAGCGGTTTGATGGTCATATGTAGAAAAAGGAAAAATCATCAAGATGCTTGAATTTAGATGTGGAAAGCAGGGCATTAAAACAAAGGTTGCATTAGTTTCCCAAGGTTCAAGTTGACATGTCCAGAAGGCCGTGGCAAGCTCAGCAGGTCCATCATGGACTGCAGATGATACTTCAGTCACATTTCATGGGATACCAAAGCTATATTCCTTCAGGATTTGTGTCTGCCAGTCAATTTGGTTTGTCCAAATTGCAAATAAAAACTCAGGCTGCCACGAACAAAAGTTAAACTTTGATGTTGTCTGAACTAACAAACATCCTCTTTGTTACCTAACTCATGTTTGGAAGAGTAGCTGGTCTTCTCAACATCTAGAAATGGAGATGCCAGAGGGACCAGGCTGTACAGCTTGCTGCTACCTTGAGGCTGATACTGATAATAACATTTTCTTCAAAGAGGGTGAAAAAAGCATTTTGCATTGGGATGATCTATGAGCACTTGTGCTGGCAGAGCTTTTTCCAGGCAGTTTTCAAGAACCATATGTTCTCAGTGTTTCTGCTCTTGACATCACCCGGGGCTGGTGCTTCCCTGGCAGGCTCTGTGAAGTTAACACATCAACAAATATGCAGGCATGCTAAATGTTACTTTTCAAGCCATCTTTCAGAGTACTCTATGATTTTAATAATAATCTCATATTATCTCTGGATGGAATGTCACACAGAACGTGCAAGGATCAGTGGGCAGCAAAATCTCTAATTCAGACACCACGCTTTTTAGAGTCTGGGTATGTCAGGCCAAGAGTCCTCTGCTTGGCACAGGGACCAATGGAATTGCAATCAGCGTTTCATCTGACCCATTTGATTCAACCAAAATGCTGGCATCAGTGTTTGAACACTTTCATTTGCAGACAGATGTCTCCACCAGCTGCTTTCGCTGTGCAAATGTCCCCACCTCAAAATGGCAATGGCAATGTTATGTGAGACGTAGGAGTGTGGGGCTGCCCAGACTGCCTTAGAGCAGTACCTGATGCTGGATTGCTCACAACACACCTGGGGATGCGTTTTCATTGATTCTCCCATGGCAAGGGCTCATTCCCACCAGCAGAGCCTTGACGTTTGCCAGGAGCATGCGGGTGCTCAGTGTGATTCTGCAGCTCACGAGAGCCCCACAGCTGGACCCAGGGGCCCAAAAGCCACTTGTGCTTTCTCAGCCCACAGAATTATTTCTGATGCCTGGTGAGAATAGCAGTAAACCCAGAAAGTCTGTTTGGAGACTGCTTTCCACCAAGGGTTTGATGCCATTGGCTCCACAGTCAAATCCGGTCAGGAGCTGGTGCCAGTGTGGGGGCTTTCTGAGAGCATGACTAACAGTGAGAGCCAAGGTGGACATGAAGCCTCTTGCAGGGTCAGGACAGTAATGGAGACAGCTCTAAAAGGTGGGAAGTGTCATTGACAGCTGGACTCAGGATGGAAAACAGGTCTATGAGGCTAATAAAACCTACTTCTCTTTCCCTGTATTAAATTCAAGTATCCTGCTTTGCTGATGCACTAGAAGGATGCATTTTGAAGAATTTTCTTGCTCTTCAGTTATGGTTTTATGTGATTTTAGCTGCAATGAAGACTTAAATTAGTTATTCCTTTCTACCTTTTTGATACTTTTCCTTTTAAAAACTTACTTACACAAAATAAGACATCGAGTTTGCATCTGATGAATTTTCTGATTGGCTATTTTTATCTCTTAAATCAAACAGTTACATTTTCATGGCCCAAATGCAGCCATAAGCAGGTCTTGACAACCTGAACTGTCACTAGTTAGTGACATTTCTGTTTACAGATTGAAATCTCACTTCAGATGCAAACACATCTGCCTTGTAAAATCATCCCAATAATTTTTGCTAAGCATCATTTTCAACTTGTGTAACTACAAACATGTTACATTTAATTTCTCCCAGATCATTGCATGTAGACAGCCATGCAGTAATAGCAGTGAGGCTGTTTTGCACACTATGAAATTGTTACTATTTTTGCCCATCTCTCTGCAAGGTTTTCTTTCGCAGTCACTATAAATAATCTCTGAAGTCTTTATTTTAAATAAAAGAGGTCATTCTGCTTTCCTGCCAGCATAAACAGGAGTGTGATTTGCATGTCTAAATAAACAAATCTGTTACGTATAATAACTCCCGTCAAACAATGCATTGCCTGTTCCAATTTCCAGCGAGCAATTGCAGGGTAAATTTATTGGTAAATGGAGAGCTCAATCCTGAAAGGGTGTTGGGATTTGAAGTCTCCTCTGGGTTTGCCTGGAGAGCTGGAGATCTGAAAGCTGATGAAGAAAAGTGAATTTCTGTGTTCCATATAGCAGCTGATCCCTGGGAATCCCTGATAGCAGCCCTTCTCCCTTAGAGAATGTGTGGAGATCAACAAGCTAGGGAAAGACCTGGGCCACACACAGCCAGCACTGTGGTATCCATCTGGGAGGGAGCAGCAAGAGGCTGTTTGTGGCGAACGTGATGGGAAAGGCAGGGAGGACAGCAAGATGGTCAGGGTGTCAGGGCTTGGCATGAAAAGGACAAGAGATTTTCATGCTGCTCCATCAAGACAGCAAGGCTGAGCTCTTCATGCTCCTCCCAGCACTGCCTGCGGTAGCAGTAGTGGTGGCTCTATCGGAAGGGATTCTCAAACCCTGGATCTCCATGGGAGACAGACAGAGGACACGGGCGGAAGTGACAGCTCAACAGTGAATTTGTTTGACTGTAGGGTTTCTTCTACTGGACATTTCTTATTTGAAAGGAATATAAATAACAATAAAAATCTCTGCAAAATCAAGGACATGTCCAGCCATTGTTTTCACTAGCTGAATGTTACCTTAGGCCAGGGTAAGTCTGGTGAAGAAAGCTGTGTGTCATCTCTAGAGATAACCCTGAAGTAGGAAGAACTATTTTACACGCCTATTCCCTTGTGCCTTTCCAGATATTCAGGAATATTCACGTGCTACCGCTGTTTATCAGCCTAGAAACTGTGTGTTCATTTAAAATAAACCAGGAAATAAACCTCTGCTGTAGTGTTTTCATGTTGAGGTGGGACTTTAGTAGGCTTCATTGTCATGCAGTGTATGGTATGGCAAAGGAAAAAAGGAGTATGAAGAAATTACCCAGTGAAACAGAAACAACTCTTTTATTCCCATCAGTTTTGATTGAAGGCGGGAGGTAGTGGAAGCAACACAGTAAAAGTTAATTCAAAATATTGTTGCAGGTGATAACTCCTGGTTTCATTTTTCTGCAGAGGTAATATATGCCCTTAGTATAAATAGATGTTTCGAAAACCTTCTCCAAGTTTATGGGCAGATAGCAGATGAATTAGAGGGGAGGTCTGGTTGTGCTGAACAGTCTGGAGATGGGAGCAGCGGATGGGAGCAGCGGATGGGAGCGTGCCTTTGCAAATGAGCTTTTATGTCTTCGTATTAAGAAATATTGATCTGTTGGGCAAAAATTTGTCAGAAGGCAAAAATTCCCTTTTCTTCTGCAAATGTTGACTTTGGAGAGCATTGCCCAAACGACAGGCCTGGCAGGAAGGGGCTGTGGATCAGTGCTTGCTGAGTGTGTGTCTGGACTGACCTTCCCTGGGCAGAACTTCTGAAGGGCAAATCTGATATTCCTTTCTGAAGAGACAGTTGGTTTGCCCATGTTTGTCTGTTGATGTATGGAATTTGGCTGCAGTTCCTGTCTAGGAGAAACAACTGATTTCTTGATGGTGAAGTATAAATGGACAAATAACATCCTTTTCTGCCTGTTGCATCCTTCTTCCAGTCTCCTCTTGATTAAATGACAGTATTGTTGCGTTGCTTAATATAGCACATGGCTTATTTATCTTGTCATTTTATGTAACAGAACAGTGATTGACAGTCTCTTTTAAGCAGTTGGTTATTTTGAATTAAGTGTAATCAGACTGCAGGCATGTTTTGTGCTGGAAAGCAGGTTTGGGGAAGTTTCCCCAGAACTTTGTGTAAGCAGGGAAAGAACGGGATCATGAAGGAGTGTGGCCAGCTCCTCTGAATAAGAATTGTAGCATCTGTGCCCTGGAGTTTCAAGGAATGAGCAGAGGAAAGGTCCAGTTTTAGGGACAATTCTGCAAGAAGGTGGAGGAGAGAGGGAAAAACGGCCTTCCGGGAATACACTGATATGAACTGACAAAATCCATCACAATACGTATGCCATTATTAATAAGGAATATAAGCAACATATTAACCCATCATGATTGATAAGACAATTCTGAGGTCTTGCTGCTGTAGTTAATTATAGTCAAGCAATTCACTGTAAACTGCTCTCCAGGGGTTACAGAGCTTACCCTCTATTGAAATGCAAAGCTAGTGCCTGTGCTCACTGCTTTTCTTAGGAGGCAGCAAACAAGCAACCTGCTCAAGTGTTTTAATTTAGGGAGGAGGAGAGTACACAGAAAATGTGTGGGTTTGGGATTATTTTCTGTGCAGTTATCAACTGGAACAGGCTTTGTTTTGGAAACACGCATGTCTCCTGGCCTCGAGGTGGGCAAAGCTCTCTTCAGAGCTCAGTGCTGGTTCAGTTGGAAAGCTTTCCCATGCTGTTGCAGCCTGAGGACTTGTCCTGAAGAAGCCACTGCAGAGCAGGACGGCTTCCCTGGCCTTGGAGCACAGTGGGGACAGCTCACAAGTGGCCCTTCTGGCTGTGTTCAGCACTTTCCTTCCTCGTGGTCTGTATAATTCAAGTTCTCAAAATCATAACAATTTAAAGCTCAGTAATGATAATGATACTTAATGTGTGCTGTTACTATTGCAATTGTATCTAATTGAAACTACTTTTCTTCCTAAACCCACAATCATTTTGTTGTAGTTGGCTTTTATTTTAATAAAAGCATATACAAAATGCATACATTTTGAAGACTCTGCTTGCTCTGTGAGGTATTTCTGGGAATTAATACATTTTTCTTAAAATATATTTTTCTGTAAGTACTTTGGGGTCTCCCTGACCATTAAACCAAGAAGAAGTCATGAAGGATATTCATTGTTCCAGCAGTAACCAAATAGGAAGAAGATAAATCATTTGTTGATTTAAATGGGGAATGAGCAAGGGGAACATTCGGGAACCACAACAAACAATGTTTGTTCTTATGTATTGATCACTGAGTGTTGTTCAACTCTTACCCTCTTACCAAAGGCTTTGAAATCTCCACCACTCCTAGCAGATAATGCAGAACGTGGTCAAAAGTCTTTGCTTTCTCCCACTGAAGATCTGAACTGCTGTTTTTCAAGCAGTGCTAGAGCCTCCAGTGTCTGCAGGAATGTGCTATTCCAGGCAAGCATATGGTTGCTATAACTACCAGCCTGTTTTGCCTCGGACATGCTCTTCAGCACGGCATCTCTGCCTGGTCTAGCAATGAGCTTTGCACATAAATTCATACCTCGTGCATTATATGTTATCTTTCTGTTTGCTGTTCAAAATGGCAATGGCTCATTCGTTACCTGCGGCACAGAAGTTATTTATTTACTTATTTTAAATGCCACATTGGATGATATAGGATCAGATCAGGGGATAAATCAATAAATTAGAGAATAAATCAGACATTATAATCTGGAAGTAAATGAATACTAAATTGGAGAATAAATCGGACATTAAGACATCAACAGTGCTCTATCACCTTCACATAAAAAAAGTAGAATGAATGTTGTATTCTTTGCTTGTATAATAGTCTGAAGAAAAAAGCCACATTTGCAAATACAAACTCCAGTTGCTCTTTGCATGTAATTTAAAGATCTGGAAGTGAAAGAATCCTTTGATTATTTGAAAAGGAAAATTGCTAATAATAGCGAGCCTGATTTGTGGTACAAACAGGGCTCCGGTGAAGCTTTCCTTGGGCTTGTTTTGTCAAATTCCGTTTTCACCTGCCAATAAAACACTAGAAACATTTTCAAAAGAAAAGCCCCCAAAACAACTAGCAGTTACTAATTAGTCACCAAGGGCACCGTGCTAGCAATCTTTACATGAATTTTCAACATATGAATAATTCTGAGGTTCTTCAAGACTGTTGTAGAGTTGGTTCATCATCATCCGCATTGTTTGTTCCAGAAGTTTGTTTATCACACCCATCACCAGGTATTTGTAAAAACATTGACAAAGCACAGGCGTCTTTCAGATTTGAGTGACTGCACCACCAAATGCTGATACTTTGGCTGTTTTACTGTTTAAAAGATTTTGTTTTCTAGTCTGTATTGTATGACTTGTGCAGCCAATAGTGCACAGTGAGTACTGAGTAGCAAGCAGAGATGTAGGAGGGCTGGTGGCCCTGCTGCATGCTGCTCTGTGTGGGCATGGGCATGGACATGGGCATGGATGTGGAAATGGGCTTTGTCATGGGTATGGATGTGAGCATAAATGTAGGCATGGCATGGATGTTTTAGCAAACACTGGTGAGGAGTGAGGGCATGGGTGTAGGATTCAGGAGACATATGTACCTGCAATGTGAATGAAAAAGGGGACTGGATCTGCATTAATGTTGTCAGTTGGTATCTTGCCTGTTGTGGCTCTGTCCATGCCAGATGCTCCTGCCTGCCTGTGAGTTTGTGCAGGATTGTCTCATCTCCAGCTCCTTTCTAGCTGACTTGAAGCATTGGCCACAGTTCTACTTGTAATGGCTGGACCTTCCTCAGGGTCAGATGTTTGAAGTCTTGGCCAAGCTTTGAAAGGGTTTTAGTAGCACCTAGGAAAATGCTTAGAAAAATATGTGTTCTCCCACATGCCAGCTATCATTCCTTGGGGACAGAAAAATCCTTTGTCCTGTACAAATGAATTTGTGTTAATGAAAACCCATACTATAGTATGGTGGTGATGATCACCATAGCCTCTGCCCTAATACAGCTTTGACCTTTTGTGAAATTAGTGGCAGTCAATATTTCCTATGTTAGCTGCCTGAACTTTGTGGCTCCATAATTTTCTACCCATTTGTTGATACAGTTCCTGGCAGCATATTTTTGCTCATCTCAAAATAGAAACGCACGATACAGTCTAAGAACTTAACCTTAAAATCACGGAGGAGAAAAGTGTTAAAATCAAATCCTCTCATTCACAGGTTTCAGCTGTGTGAATAATATTAGAGTTAGAAATACCAGCTGAATAAATAATGTGACATCAACAGTCTTAAGAGGAGGTAACACTGGGCCAAATGTGAGTTGCTTTTCAATGTTTTCCCCCCACCCTTATTTAGACATGACTAAATACCATGATCTTCTAAATAGATTCATTATTTTTTTCACCATCGCTCTGTATTGCTAATGGTCTTGTCCACACTCTTTCTTGAAAGGACATGGAAACACAGACCTCTTTCCTTGAAGAGATGGGAGTATCAGGCCAGACTTGAGTACAGGCATAGTTTGGGTCTTACCTTGAGGTGACACACTGCTTGTGCCAGGACAAAACTGGGGTGCAGACTCTGGTTTCTCCCAGGTGCTGCTCAGGAACAACCTGCAGAACCGCTGTGGAAGTTCCTGGTGGATTGAAGTTGGGTCAGGCTGTTTCTGTGGGTTTTTCTCCTTATGTGAGGCAAAGAACAAGAAAGCTGGCCTGGGAGGGAAGGGGCTGACGGAAATGCCTGCCCTAATTCTGCACCTCTCTGCTGTGTGAACAGACCCTCTCATATGTGGTGTGTATGATCTCTTCAGCACAGATTGCTTTTAAAAACCAAGCTTCAGCCAGCTTGGGGAAAAAAAGCTATTTAAGCAGCAGTGTCACAGGCCACCTCGGGATGACACATCGAGAAATGGGAGTTTGTACCTGCAGATAGACACAGTACAAATGAGTAGCTTGTTAATATGTGAAACTCTCAGAAATAAAGATGTCAATGTGGAATAACATCTCCTAGGAATGATTATTGTGACAGGAGGGTTGTTTGAAAGCATTCCACACTGTTCGGCACACCTCATGTCTATACAGTTCTACTTGTTTGTTCGTGCACACATTCAGAGTGAAGCTGTCAGAGTTGTCAAACCGGTGCAGCCGTGCAGCAATAAACCTTTTAATGCTCGGTGAAGCATGCAATCGGAATTATACAACGTGAATGCAGTCTTTCTTGGGATATGTAAATAAACACACAAAGAATGCCTTTATGTATAATCCATTTGCTCCTAATAATATTTGTTTGTGGGTAGGATAATAGAGTGTAACCATTGTTAAATTCATAAATGAAGTTAATCCCTGGTATCTGTCATAAATATGGAAAGAGTTTGAAAGCTGCTGAATTCAAGGCTTGAATATAAGTGTGTCCTGCTTGAAACTGGAAGGATCTTCCAGCAGCTTAGACTGACCCTGAGGGCTCAGCCCTGAGTTAGGTGAAGTGGCGGGGCACAGTGACAGGGGTGCCTATATGCTTTGTTAAATAGGGCTTGGGACTCTTCGGGAAGGACTTTGTGAAACATTTTCCTCTCTAAAGGCCAGTCCTAGGACAAATGCTTTTGAAAGCAGTGCCTTTATTCATAGTTTATAAGGGCAGAAGAGATCCATAAATCATTTATTGTGCTCTCTCTGTGTCACAGAATCTCATAACTTGTACTGTAGATAGCCTAGTGTTGTCTTTGATTGCAAGTCCCCTTTCAGAAGAGCGGCCTTTCAGAGAGCCAGCAGTTGGGGAACTGCTTCTCCAGGCAGTCCTTCCAATCATGGGCTGCCTTCCCTGGCCTTCTAATCTGTATTTATTAGCTTTCAGCTTCCAGCAATTGCTTCTGCTCAGGCCTGTCTTCATAAGATTAAACTCCCCATTTGTAGCCCATATTGGAGTGATGGGTTCCTTGCATGACCAGCCGCAAGGTCCTGACCTGTGTCCAGGTGGGCTGTGGTGACAGGAGGCAGGAGGTGGGACCTGCCTATCTGCTTCAAAGACGAAGTAAAGTGTGTGTGAAGAGCCCCATCACTTTACACACACTTACTTCCCTAACGAGCCCATTCCCTTAGTCACCCTGTGGCAGCTGGGGCACTGCGGAGGGGAAGGAGGTGCAAAGCGAATCCATTCTGCAGAAGCAGCATACAGAGTTGGAAGGAGGCTTCACTCCAGAAGGCGGGCAGACAGGTATATTTATCAGTAGAATCCATTAAAAAAGGTGCCATGCATTTATCGTGGGCTCCTTCTGGCTCGCTGGAGTAGTTTATTGCCAGGCTACCCAAACCCGAGCTCTGTCAAAATGCAGGGTGGTGTGTGGAGCATCCTGCACTGCTTCTCTGAGACACAGGATTCAGCCCTCCTGGGTGACTAGGTGGGAAGTGAGTATAAGTGTGAGTTATGGGGCGGCAAGAAACCCCTGAAATAAGAAATTAGTTCCTTCCCTAAGGATTGTTGCAGTGTGTTTCTCTGACAGGCAAATCCCTTTCCTTGCTGCAAGCAATGTGAGTGGTGCAGGCTGGGAGGAGAGAAGTGTTGGGGCCTGGGGCGAAGTTTTAATGAGAGAAATGCCATTCAGAACAAATAATACATGGACATTGTATAAAACCTGCTGGAACAGGAGCCCCCACCTCTCTTCTCCCTTTTTGGAGAGGTAGATGCCTTCCCAGGCTTCCCCCTTGCTCCTGAGCATCTGAATCACTTGCCTTCGGGCTTGTCCAGGTTTAAACTATGACAGGACTGAAATGCAGTGTTAGTGCTCTCCATCAGTTAGATTGCTGCTGCTGCATTCATTAAGCAAAAAACAATTGCCAAAATTAAATCTTAAAAGCAAACATGCAAATATTGCCACCTCACCAGTACTTCAGAATTGCTTGTTTCTTCAGAATATCTGTCTGTATGCACCTTCATACATTGCTTGCTCCTCTGCGGTTTCTTACCTGTGGGTGTCAGAAACTTAACTCAAGCTATGGATACGCCTTTAGGAAAAGCCTACACTCTACACTGGTATTCCCATGCTCAGCAAGAATCCCTGTCCCTTCACAGCACTGTTTTTTTTTGCTCTGGAGATCTGTCATATGCCTCTTCTTGGCCTTAAGTGAAAAGAACCTCAGAAGCTGAACAGTGCTATTTTCAACTGTTTCATTTACCATTTTTAATTGCTAACCCACAAATATCCAGATGGCCACAGATACGAACTGAACCAACTGGAGCAATT
This sequence comes from Coracopsis vasa, assembly GCA_026283785.1. NCBI lineage: Eukaryota > Metazoa > Chordata > Aves > Psittaciformes > Psittacidae > Coracopsis > Coracopsis vasa. Next base: position 42,857 of record JANHGB010070907.1, read on the forward strand.
AGAAGCTCGATACCCTGTAGGCTTCTGTTCAGAATAAATACCAGCCCCTCCCCACCCCCCAGGTTGAAAGCAGGTGGCTCACTTCCTTCTCATCATTTTTCGCTATTGTTTACCCCCGTATTCGCAGATACAGGCCAGGAGTGAAACTGGAGGTGCTAGAAATGTCAGCAAATATGTCTAGTAACAAAGGATTTTTTAGGCTTGTCCTCTCCTTGCGTGTGCCTCACTGGTGATTTGCATGTACATAGAATAATGGACACAATAACACTTATAAAGCTTACTGTAGTGAATAAAGTACTTAGGGGAAAACATGTGTAAATGTTAGCTTGTGCCTCCTCCACGGCGATGCATTCTTTGGGGTCTAGGTTGTGCCACCCAAAACCTGTCCTACTGATCCCATAAGACTTATGTGCTTCTGACTGCGTCCTCACTCCTTAAAGTGCTGCAGAGGGGCTTGGCACTGCCTGCAGATGTGTGCTTCACAGCTGGCCCATGCTAAAGGAATCTGCCTTTCTGGGCATCTTCTGTTGCACTGACAGAGGGTAGATTTAGATTAGATATAAGGAAGAAATTCTTGACTCTGAGGGTGCTGAGGCGCTGGCACAGGGTGCCCAGAAAAGCTGTGGCTGCCCCATCCCTGGCAGTGTTCAAGGCCAGGTTGGATTGGACTTGGAGCAACCTGCTCTAGTGGAAGGGGTTCCTGCCCATGGCAGGGAGCTGGAACTGGATGAGCTTTAAGTCCTCTTCCAGTCTGTATGATTCCATGAAATCTTGGGTTTAGCGTTGTAACTCTTGTTCTTGTGCTAAAAATCTGTGACTATTAACAAAACTTCCTGCAATTGTTAAATCTGAACAACCAGAACTTTGAGCAAATGCTTAACGATTTGGTGAAGTCCGTGAAGGCAAAAATCTGCTTGTAGTCTCCTGAAATCAATTACCTGTCAGTTTTGTTGTTGGGGTTTTTTTTAATTTACAGTTACAGATATTGTATTTCAAAACTGTGACACAGATGCCGAAGGAATTAAATGAGCTGGGATTTTGTATGCTAACCAGAGGAGCAGTCTCATGCTGTGCAAATTCAGCATAGCAAGGGCAATCTTTTTCTCAAGTTAATAAAGTTATCAGTTAAATGCAGATGACAGTGTACAGAGGAGTATTTGTCCCTCACTAAAAACTGTTTCTTCCTCTGCCAGATATGGAGGAAGGTAATCTCCACATTGCTATTGCAACGAATCTTGCTATAATGAATATGGGTGTCACTAAATCGCTGTATATACATGTATGTGCACATGTATATGTACATGCATGTCTGCACTGGGGGCCTGCACTTTGATAGTCTCTGTGTGAGCAGGTACTCATATATTCGTGTCGATTGTTAATGAGAGACATCATGGATGTGCAGTTAAGTGAAATTACAAGTCTTTCCCTGGCTTTTGTGTATTTTTGATCATTTCTCAGTATTGAAATAATGGATGGTCGCATTCAGGAACAGAAGCAGAAACTGGTGCAGGACTGGGAGCAATTTCCTGCAGGTGGAGGCTGCATTTGGGGTCCTGATGCTGAAACGGAGCAAAGGCAGATGCCTAATGGGGATTTGCCTTGAACCCCCTGAGCTACAGGCAGTGCTGGGTCACAGCAGCGGACCTGGGTTGCTGGCATGGTCCACAGCGCAGAACACTGATGTCCAGGTGCCTAAAACCAGTACTTTGTATGTGTGTAACCACATACAAGGCAGCACAGAGCCAGGAAAACCCAGGCAGCAGGTGTTGATGGAACCGATGTTTGCTGTGGAAATAGAGCCCTTGCTTTAGCCCTGCTCCTCTCAGAGCAATTGGGGGTTATTCAGCGAGGCAGGAAAGGCTCTGACTGGTGCTCAGGTTGCTTACCTGAGCAGGGAGCAACCATGGGTCCTGCTCTTTTCTTCAAAGGTTGTTTAGGATTTCATCCATGGCTCCTTAATATAAAATGCTGGAATGGCCAGAAAATCATATTCATTTTCACTCCTTTTTCTGGCCCAGTGGCTATCTAATTAATCATGTCAGCAGTACCCCATAGCAACAACTGATACATAATGCGATCAGTTTGTGTTGTTTTACTGTGTACACATTGGACCAGTTTAGAATTGAAAAAAAAAAGCACATTTTGCATTGTTTTGATGGAAAGATGTATTTTTTTTCATACCCCTCCTGCATACATGAAAAATGTCTTCTTTTCCTCACTATAGATTAGATTTTCATAGCAGGCTGTTGGCTAATTCCATGGTTACAGTAATGAAGAGTGAAAATTACATAATCACCAAAGTTTGGTTGAACTCTCCTAGAAACTCCTGACTGGCTAATCCATGAGGAAAACAGATTATTCTCCTGTGTTTTTGTTTGTCTTTAAATAAGTGCTTTTTCTGTGCTTCTGTCACTCAAGGGCATCTGCTTTCTGAATCAGCCTGTGTAATGTCTTCATCTGCACTGCCGCCACGCAGTTATAGTAACAGACTGTGTTGACCTCTAGTATATCTAGCAACCAATCAAAAGGAAATTGCAGAGCTTTGTGTTCCTTCCCCCCGCTCCTGGCATTTCAGTTTTTGGAAGTGTTTTCATATGAATTTTGCTTGAGCTGCTGCGTGGGCAGTATCCTTCTGAGGAAGTCATCTCTTGCCTTCAGCACAGTCCAGCAGCAGCATGCTGCTCTGGGCTTTCCATAAAGGCAGCATGAAGTAGCTTTTTTGTCACCAGCGGTTTCTTTCATACATATATATATATATATATATATGCACACAGGTATTCCACACTTGTGGAGATATGGGGTTTCTGAGCTGTGCACCACACTGCAGTCACAGAGCAACCCCAGCTCTCTGCCAGGCAGCTGCTCCTGATGAATGGGTAAAGTCTTGCTGGGGACTTCCACTTCTGACCAGCAGTGTTCTTGATTTGCCACTTCCTTGCAGGGTAAGAATTCATCTGCACTGAGAGAAAGCCCAGTGTGTATGTCTGGAGTTGTGATCATGAATTTGCAGCTCCCCATGGTGTGGTACAGAGTGTAGTATGGAAGAAGAGAGGAGTTCCCATAGGGAGGGACCTACATCTACCGTTTAGTCTGTGCATTTTCACTCAGAGGAGTTAACTCCTTCTCTGCAGAGCAGTGGTGGGATGGGCACCCCAGGCAGGGAGGCACCAGGACTGTCCATTCAGCACAGGGTGCTGAGCGAGCTCTGCTTCATCCCTGGAGCCGCTGTGTGCAGCTTGATCCAGCTGGCCCCTTGGAGAACAGTGAAATACTAGCATGAGGAAATACAGCCTCAAGGTTCAGGGCTATGTGCAGGAATTCCAGGGGAAATCATCTAGCCTGTTTTATGTACAGGATTAGATTGTCTGTAAGCAGAGATGCCTCTGGGCCTTAGTAATTCTTAAATTAGCTCTGTTTTACTGAATTTGTAGCTCCTATTCAATACCCTCCACTGTGGTGTTGCTATCATGATTGTATGCCTCTAGTTTTCACAGCAGAAGCAGGGGCTGCAGGCTGTTCTGCACAGGGTCCTCCCCATTAATCTGCGCATCCAAGTATCAAGGAGCAGTCAATAAAAAGCACTGGCTGCACTCCACCTCCCTCATGAGATACTTTTTCACTCTTTCTTGCCTAAATGAAACCATTAAAGCCTGTCAAGTTGGTGGGCAGTTCAGCAGTGGGGAGATTTTGCATGTCATCCCTGATGAAAGCCTTCTTGAAGCCTGTCTGTGGATATTTTACCTGCAAAATCTTTTGCATTACTTCTGATCCCAGCTTGTTCCGTGTAACATTGCATCTCAGTGCGTTCAGCGACAGCCTAATGTGATAAGACGTAACACAATACGATGCTTTCTAAGTGCCTAAATGCACACAAGGTCACAAATTCAAAGCGACACTTCAGAATTACAATTCATTGTTTTCTTTTGAAAGACAGACCTGATTGTGAGCATCGCTTGAGCCAAGGTGTTCTGCTTGCTGTTATCTGTATGTTCCCAGAGCACTTCTGGTCCTGAGACTTATGTGGTGCTTGTCTGGTTGACAGGATAGAGCATCCCATTAAAACAAGCCTGAGGCAGAGATATAGGGGTTCCTTTCTGGGGCTGAAGCAGCATCCCTTCAGGATGCCTTTTATTCAGTACTGTGTTCCAGCTTTGGAAAATACACATTGCTGTCTAACTACTCCCTTTCATGCACATACTTACATGACATGTTAGCACTGTCAGTGTTAACACAGGTCATTAGTATAATTGGAACAATTAATTTCATTTCAAAAGAAAAGCTGAGAGGCTGGAAAGTCTTCCATGAAGGTGAGGGTTTTGACTGCTCTGGGTAGTACCATGAACTTTCTCTTATGCAGTGGAAATGTGTTACTCTGCCTCTGGCTCACGCTCCTTGTCTTTTACCCACCCTGTTAATCCAGACCATTGCCCTTGGACAAGGGTTGCTCTGTGCCATTCAAGGCCAGGGAAACTTCAGGGTTTCATTAGGACCTTGGCTGCCAGCCCTGTTATTGACATACCCAAAGGTGCACCTTTCCTGCCTGAGTGTTGGGGAAGGTTGGAAATCAAACACACAGGGCTAAAGCAGGATGATGTTCCCCCAGGAGAGGCTGGGGATGTGATGGTGGCTCCAGGATGTGCACAACACCCCTCTGGGGCAAACACTGTGGGTGTGCTGAGTGGAGGTCTGCTGTGCTGCAGTGGGTGCATGGTGCCAGGCAATTATAGCTGTGTGTAGGTAAGGCTGAGCTCTCTAGCTGTAGAAACTGAAGGAGGGTGATGGAGGAGTGATGTGTCCTGGAGGCCTGGTACATTGGATTGGCTCAGGAGACTTTCCTTCCCTTTCCCAGCCCACCTGTGAAATGGGGTATTTGTGTTCAGCTGCTGGGTGGCTGTCATGTCTGTGCAGATTATCAAGTATTTAGTGCATAACCTGCCTCTCAAAAATTCTTCTGGACCTCCTTGAAGAAAGGGGCTTTTATTGCATGCTATAGTTTCAGTATAAGAGAAAAGAATCTGGTTATATAATTGTATGATGACAAGTTTAGCTCCTAGTTAAAGATCATTAACAAAGAAGGTAATTAGTCATGGGAACAACCTGACAGCAGAGTGACGGATTCTCTGCCTTACCCTGTTGAAAGTCGAGACCAAATGTTCCTGGAGGGAAGAAGGGGGCTCTGTCCTGGTGTAGGAGCCTCCCCTGTAGCTTGGCTCTGGGTTTTGTGGTACAGCAGGGTTTTGTGCTTTAGGTACATGCCAATGTCTTTGCTCTTGCCATGTTGCATATAGGAGCCACGCTGCATGCTAGCACCTCACCGCTCTGTCCTGCAGCATTTCAGTAATAAGTCTGTGGTGGACAGCTTTGTTTAAGTTCAAATATATATCCTAAAACACATTATAGGACAAGTAGAGCAATGGAAGACTAGATCTGCCACCGGGGCAACATGTAATATCTCCATTCACTTACACCCAAGCAATGGTTACTGGAAAGACCACATAGAGAGACCTACCAGTAACCAATCATGCTCAGCGTGGTGAACCGAAACACAGTCTGCCTCTTAGTAGAAAAGTAACTAAATCAAATTAGTATTCTCATTTTAGATGATCTTAAACAGGAGATATGGAAGCAGCTGTGTTTTATTTCATATAGCTTGTCTCCCAAATAAAGCCATTTGACATGTTTGTTCCATATACATTTATATTTAAAACAGTGTCTGCAGCTTGGGTTTATACCATATATGTTGTTTTCCTTGGAAGAAAACTTGCTTATTTAGTTCTTAGTCTGCTTGAGCTACCCCCAGAAGAATAAATGTCAGCCTTTATTTTCTAGTAACTCTTCTGCTCTTCTCACTTGGATGGGTCTGCAGAAAAGATATGTTACAGTGGGACTGCCACCATTGTGCAAGCCTGTGGAAAGCATCTATTTGGAAATAGGGTCATGGAGATTAGCAAAGCCAAAAGAGGCAAGAGAAACTCAAAATGAAGCCTGTTGCTTTGTTGTTTATTGTGGCTCTTGCACAGGGAATCCTAAAGCAGTATCTGATCTGTAAGTGATTTGATATTCTCCATGTGATTTCATGCGCCTGAGGTGAGTGGAAATGGCTCAGTGTGGATTGCCGGTCTACAAAACACTAAATTTCTCTGCCTTTTAAGGACAGCTTAGCAAGAACAATCATTTAAATTCAAATGGCATTGGATCAGTTAAAACCAGATAGGATATAACTAGACAGAGCCATTATGATCCTACAGACAATACTGTGTACCTTCCTGGCTATTAATTGATGCCAGTGTGCACTGCGCTATGTCAGCTCAGTTCCCAAGTGGGCAGTGGCCAGCAGATCTCATAGCCTGGTTTCCAGCCAGGATCTGTTGTTGGCAGCATGATCTGATAATCTTAATTTATACAGCTAATTCTGGCTGGGAATCTAACCGTTTGTTGTACATCGTTTAGACTTATTACCACAGGGCCTCTGTGAAGCAGGCAAAGGGCTTTGTCCCCTCTGTTTTACATGGGAAGTGCCTTGTTGCAGCTGTAGACCTGCTCCTGCTCTCACGCAGCCTGGGGAAGGGCAGCAGCTTGTCCAAAATCTCTGCAGCTGATTTGCTCCATCATTTCCCAGTGGTATCTTGTCTGAGAAACGGGTAGGGGTAAAGGATACCTCTCTCCAGTCTTGTCCTTCTCTTCCTTCCATTTTAGGCAATGAAAGGTTTACCTGGGTAAAGCTTTTGGGTGCTGGGTGCCGGGTGCCAGGTCCTGCACCTCCTGTCTCTGTCTGTGCCCTGTCCATCACTCTGCCGTTGCACTACCAGCATCCCACTGCAGTGGTCCCTCGCCCATGACTTGTTTCAGAAGACATGGGACCATCTCTCTTTTCTACAGCAGCAGAACAAACACACTGCTGAGGCAGGACTTGCAGCCCCCAGTGTGTCTCTGGGGAGGGCTGTTGAGATGCCTCAATACTTACATAAATGCCGTACTGGAGAGCCGTGCCCCAGGGTCAGTGTGGAGCTGCTGGGGCTGCTGC
>JANHGB010070909.1:4323-22341 GCA_026283785.1 Coracopsis vasa
GGTGCTTTGTTCAGGAGCAAAATCCTTCCATTCCTGGCTGGAATACCAATATGACTGCAGGACCAAGTCAAGCTGGGCAGTGGCAAAGGGCAGGCAGGGAAGCAACGTTCTGGGCCTGCTCTGGCACACACTGACCTCCAGTGGAGCACATGGCACTCTGAGTAACAAGCCAGGCATAGCAGCTGGAAAGGAAGTCACGAGCTGGAATTACTTGAGACTTACTGTACTGAAGTGCACAGGGGTGAAAGACCAGCAATGTCACCAAAAGCACTGGGACAAGCTCTGCTTCTCAGTCTTAATGAGCACTAAATAATTTTATCTTAAATGGATTTTAAAACTTTTCCTCTTGTGGAAGTTTTCTGGGACTTTCAAGAATGATTCTGTATTATAACTGGAGACAAGGTAGAGTGTGCCTAAATGTGTGCAGGACAGCATGGTCCTAGCAACACTGTTTGGATAAAGGCTCCTCACAGAGCAGTAAAAACTCACTGTCATCTACACAGCAGAAACCTGTTCAACCAGAATGAGCACAAATAATTGGAACATTAGAAGTTACCATCTGCCCAAGCTGGGAGCTACCATCTCTCAGGTGACCTGCAGCAACTGAAGGAATGTGAGCTCCTGGATACTGCAACACAAAACCAAACACACTAACTTATGTGACTACTGAAAGAGGCATTGGGTCAGTTCATAAAGAACGAGGGGACCAGCTCTCACCAGTTTGTGCAGTTGTGGAGGTCCCCTGCAGCAGCATGCTGAGGTAGTAACTTACGCTGATCTGCCAGGGACAACTTCACATCCCTACTCCCAAAGTGAGCAGCCACAAATAGCACCAGTTTAATGGAACAGAATGGGCTGATGCATAAGGGAGGGGGGAAAGGTGAGAACTCTAAATGGATTTCTTGATTATAATCAAATTCTTGATTTTTACCATTCATTTTGACTTCTTCAGAAAACAGCTACTTACCATTTATATTTACACTGAGTGCAAGGCTTGTGTTCTAGAGCAGAGGACCAGGCTTATGTTTATGTACGCTACAAGCAGGAATCTATAATTCACCTTTTCTATTACTGTACAATGTACCGGGGCCACCAAACTCAATTATGCCATGTTTTGCCAGGCCCACAGTTTAGGATGGGAAAATGGCCCTGAAGCATCCTCCAGAGAGCTTTGCTACCCCACTAAAACCCAAAGAGAACTTGCAGAGTTCGTGTCAAGAAGAAAGTAACAATACCGGCCAAGCACTTCTTACAGCCTTTGTTTAAACCAGTTGGTTCCAAGCATTGCGACACTTGGGTTCTCACACAACATGCAAGCTTTCTCTTCAACTCCTTTAGTGCAAAGCGCTGACTGTGGACAAGCTACCTCTCTGGCTGTTTAAACAAAGTAGCTGGAACTTGCACTGAAGCGAATAAAGGGCATTTGCTTACCCTATTCTGTTACAAAAGCTGGAAGGATGGTAATTTCTACGTGCTGATCAACAGCAAAAACCTGGGAGGCTTTAGAAGCCACCATAGCTGCTTCACTTAGAGAGCAGATCTAAATCCTTATTCTTCTGGAGTTTTAAATGAGTTACCAGTTTGACCTAACCGCATGATAAAACATTGCTGCTTTGGCTTTTATTCAGTTATCATACCATTTACCTTCTGCTGCTGCATCAAAAAGGTGTGATACATAGCTAATGCACAGACAAAGCACACCAGCAACGACCAGTTAGATAGGAGAGAATGATGCCAAACAATGTGGTTTTACTTAAAAGGTCTTGCTAAGTCCTGGAAGTCTTAGAAAGCTACAGCACATACTCCCAGTGAGATAGTTTAAGATTTCGAGTAACACATGTAGAATAAAGAGACTTAAGTTTAATTTTAATTTGAACCAAAACCAGCTATTAAAAATTAACCACAACACTTTAAATTGAGTTTTTAAGGCTAAGGATAGTAACTGGAGCCAAGAGTGGCTGCTACCATCCATAACCTTTATCACATGCACAGGATCAGATACACAATTCCAACTCCCCAGTGTGTAAATACCCCAGCATGTCTAGAAGACATACTCCTGATTCTGAAGCTGTTACATGAACGATATGATCAATAGTTTTCTGCTCAGGATGTCCCATTAGGACCCAGTTACAGTATTTTAAAGTTAATATATTAACTGTATACAGGACACTGACCAAACATAAGGGTTTTTTAGCCCTTCACATGGACATCTGAAGGAAGATTAGTGCTGAACGTCCGATGATATACCTGCATTTGCAAAAATAAAACAAAAGCTCTTGCCTCAGATGGTTGTAATATAAATACTTCCCAAGAGGGCTTTTGCTCTCCTCATACTTGTTTGAACACTGACAATACAGGACAAACCAAGTAGGAACCATGGTCTATTAATACACACCCTTAACAACGGGTTATAGTAGGAGGCAATAAAAAACCACTGCTGCTATGTGGAGATATACTCTGGAATCCATGCTTCTCAAAAGAAACTCCCTTTTTAATAGCAAAACAAAAGGCAGAACTAGGACTAGACTGAATCAATCTCATAAAGTCACTGTGTGCAGCAAAATGCTATCAGTGCCCTGGTGGGACTCTCTGCTAGGAATGTCCGCATGCCACCAGGCCAAGTTGCTGGCTTGTTATTTGCTTTTCAGTCAGCATATAGGCTGCAGCAGACCTAACTGAAGCTATTCCTAATGAAGACCACTCCTCACTACCACACCTTTTGTTCCTCAATTACCTCCACTCCAAAAACTCCCCTAGCCTTCCTCCGAATTCTTCATCCTTTCCAGTGTCCTCTCACACCTAACCCATGTTTCTTCCAAATTAAAATTAAGACAGTTTTCTTTTCTTTCTAGAAATGAAACAAAGATTTGTTTTCTATAGGAGGAGCAAATACGTAATGCAGAACAAGTTCTTTTGATTGCCTGATACTTACCAACAAATTGCTGATAGCAGGATAGTTTTCTTTTAAAAAGCTGCATACATTTCGCTTCTTGCTTTTTTTTTTTCTCTTTAAAAACAAAACAGTTCATCAATGATAACGTATATCTGGAACACAGCAGCTAAAGGTTCATCCTCCACACTGCAAGGGGGCATTCTCTGTGTCTACCTGCTTCCCAGTCCTTTTTGGAGAAAATGATCAACTCCATAGCCAAATGTCTTATGCTTATATTGATTTGGGAAGCAGCTCTTGCGCACAGGAGCATCAAACCCCCTCCACATTCCAGCCCTTCAGATTCACCTTTCTGTGCCAGCAAGTGGCTCAGAGAAGGCCTATTATGTATCTTATGGCCAACAGCCACATCATGGGACTTCATCCCTCTGCATGGGGAAAAAATATTTCTAAGAATATCCAGAGTAATTAATTGTAATGTGGGGGGAGACTAAAACCCTCTAGAGCACCGTTTCTTCCCGCAGGTAAATAGAAATGGTATTCTAGTTTAGCAAGAACCAGAACAGGAGAAAACAGTGTAGCTGAGAAACACCTGAATCACAGCAGTAGTCTCTCTTACGCCAATCGTCTGCCTCCTCACTTGTCATATCAGTTTAAGACCTGGCAAATATATTGTGAAAATTAACTGAGAACATTTAGAGATGTAACAAACCAGATCAACCAGACATGCTCAATTCATGCAGTAAAATGAAGAAAAAAAACCCCAAACCCTAGAACTGTATTTCTTCATCTGGAAACCAGAACATGTAGTCTAAATTGCCAAGTATTTCCAACAATCTAACTTTTCACAACCTAGTATTTTAATAATAAATGACTAAGCATTATAAGGTTTTTGTTTAAAAAGTGTTTTCACTTTAATGGGTTTAGTTAATAACATCATGAATGGTACAAAACTGTCCTTTTTCACATTTCCATACATTGTATTACGGATCACCTGAAAAATCTGGACTAAGAATGCATAAAGTGTCTCTTAAATAGCCCTAGCTTCATTTTTGCCATATGTAGAGGATATATGCAGAAAAACATGCATTTGTTACCAATGACATGTCAGTATTAGCTTAAACAATAAGATATGGCAGAACGTGCACTGTGCAATGCACTGGTATGCGAGAGACCAAATGTGAACTCTGTTGGCAACAAAAGAAGAAATGGTTGATGACACACATTTTGTGAGCATAGTATTAGCTTTTCTGTTTTAAAATTGTTTTAAATAGTACTAAATATTTAAATAATATTTAAAATATACTTCCCTATGGAAATCCTTTACTTGGAAGACAGCCTGCAACATCTGACTTTTAAAAAGTAGTATTCCATTTCAACAAGATATGAATACAATACATGCCATAGAACGTTGAAGACCCTAAAGTCCTTGGCCATTTTCAGAAACAGTTTCTCAATCCAATTTTGCCTCTGATTTTTTGCTAGCAAAACTTTGGAAGTAGCATCTCAAAGAAAACCTGCCTTTAAGAGAAATAATGTATTTCAAGAAAAACAAACCCAATGTAAACAGGGATGTCATGCTAAAGGAAGGAAGAGCGGCATTAAAAACCAAGTAATTCATCCTGCAATTAGCTTAATTTCTGGTTTACTAATTCATAGTCTAAGGAGGGTTTTGTTCCTTCCTAATGCATTTCTCTTGCAATCAAAAGAGTACTCAATTTTCACTGTCAGATAGATGTTAAGGGGTGAAGACCTCACTGTTACTTAAAAAAACCAAAGGATTGAGCTGTGAGTGCAGAATTAATAACCTAAAATGCAACAAAACAAAGTATTTGTGTAAAAAAGTAATTCGCCCATTGACTTTTTTCTAAGTTTGCTTCAGTATAAAACACCTCCTTGATCCCACTAACAAAGCTTTATTTTGATTCATCATCCTTCAACACACTTGAGACTTCCGTGGTTTTACTTATTCTAATTTGGGAAATTAATAACCCAGCCACCATTTTTGCAGCCCAAGACAAAGATGGAAGCTCCATTATATTAATCTTTAATAGCCTAGGGTAGTTAATCTTATTAAAGACAGATTTCTCCTGTCTTCTATAGCCACAGTGCTTGTTTAACTGGCCTCAGGAACAAAACAGCCAAAAATAAGCCAGGTCACCTTCTGCGGCAGTGCAGAGCATCCTGGCAGGTTTTTTCTTTTCTTTGGGTTTTCTTAAATTGTTGTTGCTAAAATTTCCTTCTTTTTGAATAGGGACAAGCTATTCCAAAGGCCTCTTGTTTCTTTCTTCAGCTTCTAAGGACTTGGACTGAACAAGTAGCTTCCTAAAGCTGCTTCTAGATTCAAATTCTAGAGTAAACATCCAGTAGCAGTTAAGAAACCATTTAGAAAGCAGAGAGACCTCTCTCCTTTAGTTGCTTTGTAGTCACATTAGGCAGGGATATGTAAGACACAAAGTCTGACATGTTCCTTTCCATCAAGGATCCATCCTGATTGTTCCCTCAGTCTGCACCCTGGTAATTTTTACTGCTGCAGATTGGGAATTCCCAAACTGTGCTGTCCATATTTATCACCATAATGTGACCAGAGAACTCTGCCCAGGTTAAGTAAATATCTCTCATGAATCTACACACACTGCTAACCACCCCCACCAGTGATGGAAGACACTCAGTAAATCTGTGAACCTTCACTATCAATTAAAGAGTATACCAGGCACGTTTCCACTGTATCTGCAGCGTGCATATGTACATTAAAACAATTTTAGTTGATTCCTATCAATGTTGGTAACTATGCTGTCTGGTTTCACCATATAAACTCTAGCTCCTAACAGAATCAACACGGTGCAACTGAAACAATAGCAACTCTTCAACCCTGTGGCTACCCCTCTTTTCATCACAAAAATGAATTAGTTTCATGATTGCTCCAACAACCTGTACATTCTTCCTAAACCCAAACCCATCTTGCTCTCCTTGATCACAGGTGACATAGCAGTAGCACAATGCATCTAGTAATATGATAGTGACCTCTCTTTTTAAAGCAAAACCACTATAAAGAGGCTTTAAAAAAGGCAAGGACACATATCCATTTCTGTTCACTGTAGTCTGCATACAAATTGTAAAGGAGAATTATTGCTTTTAAAAGATGAAAAGCTTTGGAAAAATGGTAAACATCCTACAACGTTCTAAAACTAATCAGCTAAAATTCTGTACATACTTTAATACTCAAACCTCTGTCTGATTACTCAAGATGAAATAATTTCATTTTCACATCTATTCATTAAACTCTCTATAGTTCTACGGTCTAATGAATATTTAACAACTAAATAGGATCAAAACAGATAATGGGGAAAAAAGGTCACGTGGCAATGAACATTATTTCATTCGGCCAATGAATAGTGAACCCTGCTTTCTTGGCTGAAATTAAGGCACTAAGTGGCAGCAAAAGGATAAAGGAATGAATTTTTTTTCTACATTACCTGAAAAAAAGACCAACACAACTTTTTTTAGGACGCCAGTAGAGTACATATCCATTCTGAATGACTCAGTAAGGCATTCTGTTGGCAAACTTAAAGAAAATGTTCTCCTGACCAGAGCCCATTACATTCATTGTCTGAGTGTGACTAGTGGCACTACTAAGTGTTAACAAACTGGAGGGGAGAGAAAAAGCTACAAAGATGTCTGAAGACTTGAAAGGCACCAAAAAGAGAACAGCTCTGCAACTGCCAGTTCTACAGATAATAATGTAAGCTGTGTTTAACACTGCATATAGTCTAGTCAATCATCAATCTTTGTTGACGAAGATAAAGTGTAGTAGCTCTTCATTTAAACTCTCAGTTAATCAAGTGCTAGTTTAGTAAGAAATTTATTTTCACGTATCAGAAAATAACTGCAGTGTCTAACACAACTACACTTAAAGCAAAACTAGTCTAGAATGCATTATTCTGGTTAACACTGAAGCAAACCTGTATAAACAAAAGGGTTACCTCGAGATATATAGTTTACAATATGAAATCAACATATAAATGAATAGGATTTACTGAAAACAATGGAAAGTGTATTACAAAGATACATGTAACAATTTTAACCACAATATTTCCTCTGTGAAAAATACAACTATTAGTGAGATAAAATGTACAATTGAGATATTTTTTTTCCCAAAAGAAAAAAAAAACCAACACAGTATAAAGGAAAATATTTTTTTTCTTCAAAACAGGGAAAATAGTTAAGGTCATTGTCTTTCATTACAATATAATTTGACACAAAAAGCAGTCATAGGATTGCACCAACTCCATGTTCAGTCTCCTGAACATGACAATAGTAAAAGGAGTCCATAAAGCATAATGACATTTCTGGATTTCATGATGGTAATGTACATAATGCAGAAGATTATGTCATTCCAGCTCTGTTCACAAAATGTACAAAACTCTAAATTTGGTGGCCAGACATGTAAAACTTAGTTCACCCCAACGCTGATTTTTCTGTCGCTTAGTCAGGGATGGAAAAATCTGTAGTATTCTAAGAGTTGTTATCTTTTTAGCAATAAAGAAAAAAATATATGTAGTGCATGCTTTATCACTTGTCAAAACCATTTCTGAAAATAAAACTAAGTTATCCAATAGTTTACAAAATAGAAAATAATTCTTCAGGTTAAAAATGTGGTTAGGTTTACATTTAGTTCCATCTCCAAAGGACTGATTTCCTTGGCAGCATCACTTTTCCTTAGCAAGAGCCAAGGCACAATGTTCCAGAAAGAGAAATAAAAACGGCTATGAGCAAGAACGCAGTCTGGCATTGCGAAAGAAATCAGAGCCTCTCTCTGAGCTTTCTGTTCCACTGGGTTAGTGCCGCAGAAGAATGTGAGACTTGGGATACATTTCTGTTAGGAGCATTTCTGCTGGACACGGTTCAGAAGTTCACCAAACTTTTCAAAAAGATCCTCCACCCATTTTATATTTTTCATGCAGAGCTGCACAATCTCTTCCTGTCCTAGGTCTGCACTCTTCTTCTGCACAGAAGAAATCTATTTAAAAATGAGAAGGAGGGAAAGAGAGAGAGATATGCATACACACACACGTTAGGCTGCCAGCACTTTAGAATTTTCATTTTTATAATATTCTGCAGTCAAATACAAACCTTCTTTGGAAGAAAGCCTTTAAAGCTTTAAAAACATAGGAAATGCCCCCCCAAAAGCATTTCTTAACAACTGAACCAGAGCTCAATTCTCATATTTCTGCTAACTGGAATACTTCCACCAAGGACTTTCAGAAAAAATAAATGAGTGCGCATTCTAAGACAAAGAGTAGCTTCTAAACCTGAGGAGTTACACACACTGATAAAATTCAGTTTTGTTTACTTTGGGTAACAGTGAAGAATGCTTACCTGTCCCGAAGGGAAACTGATTTCACACAAACCTTGTAAGCCTCATCTCTGAATGCTCTGGGCAGCAGTGCCCATTAGGGGCAACAGATGTGCTCAACATACCCTTTCATTTGCCAGAAAGAACTAATTAAAATAGGAGGCCAGAATCCATACTCATTTACAAGAAGACAACAGCCTCTCTAGTCGGACCCAATTCCCTCAAATACATGAAAGTATCTCAAAGAGAACAAGACTTACCTCTTCTTTACATGTTAGATATATGTGATATTTGTAATGATGGAGTGAGTGATACAAAGAATACAACTGTATTTTTTCTGGATCTACTGTAAACTCCTGCAAAAAGAACAGTTATTTTAGGTAAATTCACATTATTTTCCAAGACAGATATACGATGGACATTTTCTTCTGTAAAGAATCCTCCCCTCCCTTGTATAAATATACAGGACAAGAGCATTTAGGTCTAAACATAGACATTAAATAGAGGGATAATTATGAAATAATTTATTATTCCTGGAATATAATTATATTTCACAGATGAGTTAAAACCATGATTTAATACACTGTTTAAATGTTTTTTAACATTCCCTTATTACAGAAAAAGCACCTCACTCAAATACTTTGTATTTTGATAACTCTACCAAAAAAAAACAAGTCACGAAGTAGTACTTAATATGTAAATGTGGTTTTCATTAGAAGACAGATGGCGGCAGCAATAAACCCTCTGAACACTCACCGGTGCTAACTTAGTGGCTGATTTAGAAGCCCTCAATGTTTTCTTGTTGTAAGCTTTACCATTCATTTTGATCTTAGACACAGACGTTCCTCCAGTTTTTGTCTTAGAATCCCGAGTGATCACTGTCAGTTCAGGAAAATTTTCCAAAGCATTCTTTAAACAGAGCATATAAAGAAAAAGGATTTTGAAAAATTCAAGAATGGCCAAGCCACCCAGACTGCTGATAAACTTCCTATGTTTCGTTGAAAAGTTTGACTGCAGCCTATTATGAAATAATTTATTCTTCCACAAAGAGCCTATAAGTGGTCTTTATCAGCTCAAGCAACCATACACACTTTGAAAAGCAGGACTACCTGTTCCTGACTACTGTAATTTTTCAAGACTAAGAAAATCCTTTTATTGCATCCCAGATTATCATCTGTGATTCCTTAATTAGAAAGAGCAAACCAAAAAGGCTGCACTAGGCATTTTTCACCTTTTAAAATGCTTCCCATTCCATTTCTATCCAAGAATCTCTAAGGCCAAGTTACTTGATGATGCCCAAGTACTTCCCATGCCTAGTCAGGCACGGGAAGCCTACCAATTGTATCAGGGATTGGATGCCTAAATATCTTCATAGGTTTTGTCTCAGCTTTTGCAAAAGACAACTTAATTGCATCTTATCATATCCGTAAGGTAGAAAAGCTTATGCACAGTGAAGTACATGGCTGGCTCAAAAAGGCACAAGTTTTTAAGACATATTAATTCATGAGAGTGAACTGAATTTCTACCAGCTTCATTTCTATGTTATTTGCATAAGTAAATTTGAATACAGCTTTGTTGTACAAATACAGCATTATGTTAGCAGCTGCTTTGAAACAGTTGTTATGCTATGTAATTTGGTACTGAAAAAAAAATTTCAAGTTCAATGAACATATCTATCTTTGTGTTATACTCCAGTACAAGAAAAAAATCAGACACACAAAAAATATACCAGTGCTGCAGCCTAAGCAACTAATTTGAACCATTTGATTAAAACATGAAGTTGATTGAATTTTTATGTTTTCTTTTAAGAAGCAGTAGTAGAATTCAGTAACCTCCCCTGCCTATAATTTCTTAGCACTTCACATACATCAGCCATTTTCCGCTTTATAAAAAACCCTCTCAGTAAAAAGGTACAGAACCAGCTGGCAGAGAGACAGTTGCACAGTGGTAGCAGTAACCTTGACTAGCTAACCTGTGCATATACAATATTCATCACAATGGTCTCAAACTGGAACATCAACTTCCACAGGTTTAAATTACTTAGTTTTTCTAGCTGCTGTAATAGCCTTTCTCAGGGTTGACTTTCAGTGTCAAGGGGCTTTGGCCAGTTCTTATCCAAAATACTGGCGCAAGGATGGCACAAGTTGTTACCATCATACCAGAAGGCAAACACAGAAGACTTTATCTAGCAGTTTACATCATAAGCAGATACCTTGCTCACATCCAGAACTCCACTAACTTCTTGCAGATCATACAGAGAAATACAGGCTTCTAGCTAATTTAAGAGATATGATACATAATCTGCTGCTAAGTGAACACACAGCAAAGCTATTATAACAGTTATGAACTCCAACTGAATAAGAAGCTATAATTATATGTCAGTATTACAGAAGATCCTATAAGCTTTTTCCCTGAAACTGGGAAAACAGCATTACTAACAACAAATGAGTTAAAAGAGAGTGTGAATTGAAGCTGTTTCACTGGTGGATGATATTCTCATCTCTGAAAGAAGGTCACAGCATCCCAAAAGACTTATCAGGAATGGGCTGCGGAAAAAAAGATCTCTGAAACAGAACCATCAAGTCCGCTATTATATTCCTCCTCAAAAATAAATAGAGAGTAATACAGAGAGACAACTAATTTTGCAAGTTTGCCTGTACTGCAGATGTAAAGGCAATGGTGAAAGACAGGTGAAAACAAATCTGGTCTGATGGTGTTTACAGACAGGTCTGCTTTACTGTGGTTGGTCTCAAAACTGTTATAAGAAGAAATAATCAGTCTGATTACAGACATCAACAACTAGTTCTCCAACATAAGCGAAAATAACTTTAATTCACTTCACTGCACTTTGGAAATCTGCGTTGTTGCTTGGAGGGTAGATGGGAGGAACCACAGTGCTTATTTATCCTCCTGTTTACCTTCTCTCTACTGAGACAGTAGGGCTGCTACCTTCCCTGCCCACATCCAGACCTGGTTTTTATTTTCATGTCAAAATTGCTGTAGTATGAACTTGTTATCCATACTTTTCCCAACCTTCTATGCTGAAGATACATGAAAGAGCACACAAGCAAGTTGCTCTCAAGTCCCTCTGTCCCAGTTTTAAACTACTCTGATCAGGTTCTCTACTTCAAAGAAGTTCAGACATCTGCTCCACAGCACAGCTGTTTCATGTAAAAGTTTATTAAGATTTTTAGGCAATACAATCACTTGACCAAAAGCTTTAGAAGGACAGGAAACAGATTTTTCTTTTGGCAAACTTGAGAAGCGCAACAGAAAAAATGCTTGAGAATGAACCAGAAAGCATGGGGATTAAGACTAGAACTTTTTAACTTTGCAGTATATACTCTTCCATCACAAAATGTTCTCCAAACGCCACACACAAGCACAGAATTTATAGCATCTCTTTCAAATCCATATTCACTTCTGTTACGAATTTGTCTTCAGGGTTTTAAGTCATGCCTGCATGGTACGCACTCAATGACAGACTTTACTGAAAACATTACTCAAAAATCCTAGAATTTAAAAAAGAATACCTTGAATGCATGATCCAAGCGTAATTTGGAAAGCAGTCTTTTCCTATTGTCATTCAGCATACCATCAATTTTTCTCATGTGAGGCAAAAGTAGCTCATCTGAAAGACACAAAAAAACCCCAGTGTCAGCGATTGAGAAAAATACAGTAATGAGATTCCTATTCAATCTATGCTTCGACCCATTAACATAAAATGTGGAAGTAAAAAATCATGCAATTTTCACATAAACTTATTTCAAACATGAATTATTTTTTATCATCCTGTTAAAAGTGATCTAGATATTATGCAGTTTAATTGCTGACTGCAATCCTCCTCTTTTTTCTGCTGAAAGGAAAAAAATAAGATAGAGCAATATAGAGCACAAATCTTGAGACAATTTCAAACCATGTCCTAGATAATCCTCTTCTCTGTAATACAACTGGCAGTTCAGTAAAGACAAGTATGTGGTTTTGATGTTTGCTATTCCATATTACAAGTGATGACCCTGCTGGCATTTATAGCAAAAGAAATTGAGGAAGGCACTTACTGATAGAAGTTATCTGATAAACCACTGTAAATTTTATGCTATACATTTGAACACAAGGCATGTAGCCATAAATAAAAGTTTACAGTTCAGTATGGAATCTTTAATTTATAATGTCAATTTCTCTGCTTTTAGTCGGCCTACTGATATACACATGGGTATGAAACCCTGAGGCAACTGTGCACTGATGCACAACCAGAGGAAATCAGGGAAGGAGATAATAGAAACTAGTTTTTTAAATACAGGCAAACAGAACAGTACAAAATATCAGCCTGCAACTAAAGAATATGTGAAATGATTTCTCTTTTTGGACCTTTACACATGAGTGTCTCACTAAATTTTGAGAAATAAGAGAGTTTTTACTTCTATCCTGGAGTCCACTACAGTAAATAAGTCCACAGTGAATAAGTTCAAACATTTTCTCCCCAAACAAAAGGTGAAATATAATAAGTTTTGATCAGAACTTTAAGGTTTCAGAGTTTGAAATGCAGAATTTTTAATAACAGCAACAAACAGAACTACTTATAAGGACGTTTCTTAGTAAGAAAGGAAATACACACTTGAAACAGTAACTTGAAATAATGTTTGCCAAGATTTTAAAATATAGTAACAGCACGAACAAAGAGCTCAGCTCTGACATTCACAGCTCAAGCCATATGTTAATAAAGCAGACAAAACAGTCTTTCCAAATTACTTATTCAAAGACATAGTGCAAATATATAAATATATATATATACACACACACACAAGTAATTTGTGTAAAATGTTCTTCAGATGTGGGTATGTAGCTAAAAGTTTGGTGGCATTTTTATTTATTTTTTTCAATACATTTGCTTCACTGATTAATAACCTTAAAACGTAATTAAAACATACAAATGTTAAACACACTGTACCATTGCTCTTTTCCAAGGCTTGCATTGTGTCTGGATCCAAGGCAATGCTAACAAGCAACTCCATGTAGCTCTTAAAAGTCTCTTTCATAGCTCTTGTGTTCAAAAACCGAGTAACGAGGGGAGCTGGAGGTACAAGCTCTGAAAATTAATTGGAATATAATGACTATTTTCGTTTTATATCCTTCAAGTATTTGAATTTTTCAAAACTGAAGGTTTCTCTCTTAAAACACAAGTGACCCCTACTGGTATCCCAAGAGATTAAAACTCAATACAATCAGAAATAACATTCAACTAACTTACATGCCAAAACCAGGTACAAAACCCAAATCTGGTACAAATGGTGCAATTTTTTTGTAGAAACACATATAATTACTTATAACCATCAGCACTCAGACTCTAATATTTTAGGGAATTTTAACATTTTTCTATTATTGTAGATGAATGCCTAGAGAAAAGGGATAATAAATAACTTCAGTCAGGCAAAGTGCCCTAAGTGCAGGTTTCATGTCAATGAAAGTACCTCCTAAAACCACAAAACTTTAAGTAGTTCAACAGAAAACCATTCAAAAGCACTCACGTCACTTAGGAGCCTGCATACCATTGAAGTCAATCCCACCTAATTGTCCAACTCACAAAAACCACATAAAACAAATTTTACCAGGGAAGCAATGAAGGCACATTTGTACTTATTCTGAGGAAACTTTTGGTTGTTTTTTGTTTGGTTTTTTTTTTTTTTTTTTCATAGACAGCAATTTTACATATGCACATGGAGCAGTCCTCAGTACTACTGACCATTCTGGAGCTTTTCTTACTCTCCAATATGTGACACCAGTATTTCACAGGAATTTAGCTAGCAGGGCTGTTAGACTTTCTCAGATAGCAACATTTCTATGGATGACTATCATCACATTACTGGAAATGTTAAATATGGACACTTGTACATATTAATGGTTATTTGGGTAAGTTTGCTCGAAAAGCAGTATTTTAAAGGTGCTGTCCTCAGCAGAGGCAGTGTTCCAGTACATCAACCCAAGCTTATCCTTAGTTGAAGTCACCAAAGCCAACATGCTTTGCAAATGCAGCAATACAAAACATGAGTACTACACAACTTAATTTCAGACATGGAAGAAATAAAAACCCCTGCAAAATGCACTGTGTATCTGCTATCATAGATAATCTCTATAATCACCATACAAAAATTCCTCTCTGTTCCAGAGAATTACTGCAAACAATATATCTCATTGTTCCAAGATACCATGAATGCCTTAAGAGCAAAGGTGCTCATCAGGCTACATTTGAACAGCTGGCATTTGGACAAGCAGTGAAGCAGCCAAAAAGTAACTGCTTTTTCTTCTTGGGTCTTGAAACAACAACAGTAACATCTGAATTCTGCCCACATCTGCATACAGACAGGCACTGCAGGAATGTTCTTTTAGACATGACATGGAGCTGTAGTGGAAAAATCAACAAAGAATCTGATTCTTGAGATGTATTTGAAAATCAGATTTCAACTGTACCCATCTGAGAAAGCATATAGTAAAAATTTATTTACCCAACTGGTAAACTACATTTGAGATAACTTCAGTTGCACACATTTGCTCATGCTCAAACAAATGAAAAGTTTTAAGAAATCAATTTTGTGTGGCAGATTTTTTTTTTTTTGCTTCTGAGGCTAGTAAAGAAAAATTTGCAAGATTGAGCAACATACTTTTCTACTACTACTCTTCGTTAAGTTCAAATGGCCCTAGTTGCTAACAATAGTATCTCTCTCACCATCCTCATCACTCTGGGCCTCAGGTGAAGAATCAGACTGGGAAGATGAAAATTCTTCTTTCCATTTTTTCCTTTTCTTTGGTGGTGGTTCAGCCTTTACCTTTGGCTGTTTAGCTTTGGGTTTTACAGAAGAGACCTTTGTTGCTGCTGGTTTTGGTGTTGGTGGATCAGGGGGTTTGTTGGTGCTACTGTTAGGTTTGCAATGAATAGTCCTGCAATATCAAAGATGATCTCTATGAAAATAATTACCACACCAAGTTTTGATATTAATGAAATAGCTACAGTCTTATGTAGCTACAATATATTCTCCATGGATTACATATACTTATTTAACTAAACATGTAACTAGAAATGAGGTCATACACACTATACTACTTTATTTTTTATATAATGCATAAGAATTATTCTCAACTACCTGAAAATCCCAGTCATTCCTTGAATAAAGAGCACTGTGGGTTTTTATTATTGTTTACTAGTGTCTGATAAAGAAAACAATCTGCATTAAATTACTGAAAATCCATACAGATAAAATCTTCAGATATCATCTGAAGGTGTGAGAAGATAACATAAGCTAAGCAATAAAGCATGACGGAGCTCTTCAATACAGAATCTGCAACCTGTTCCAAAAGCACAATCAAATGTCAACACAAAATTCAACAGAAAAACCCTTAGCTAGAGAATGACAGTGAAAACCGTATCAGAAGGGAGGTGACTGAAGAAATCTCAGAGCTAGCCAAAGAGACTCTTCAGGTCATCACTCAAAGTTATAAGGCTTTCTGGGGTAGGGTGAGGGGGGTAGGGCATGTGCAATGAGAAAAGTAAATACTGTCAGTGTGCTGACAGTACAGAAGACAGAAAAGCATACTTGCAACAACCAACTTCAAAAATCGACTTCTGTATTTAAATTAAAAATAATAAATAAAATAAAAATAAATTTCCAGGATTGAGAAGTACTTGTAGTATACTGGGACAGGATGATCATTAAAACAATCCAGAAAAATGTAACTAACTTGCAAAGTCCACGGGATAGGAGAAAACAATACACATTTAAAATCATTACACCTGCAGGCTTCTATGTTGATATTGAGACAAAAGCTGACAGAAAGAAATAGCATCAGGAGCCCCAACACCTCCAAAATTTATTGCAATCCACAGATTCAAGGTAGGGAGGTCTTAATATGACAGTAATTTATATCTCATTTCTTAAAGGAAAACACACAGTTTTCAGTTTCTAACTGAAAGCTGAATTAACATAACCCTGAGTTACAGTCTTGTTTATTAAAATAGGCGTGTTCTTAATATGAAAACAGTATGGCAAAATGACAAAAAAAAAAGAAATAAAATACCTTGCTGACTGTACAGATTTGCTTCGTGGTTTTCTTGAACATACTCTGACATACTCCTTTTTGTTCGAGTTTTCAATGAACTTCACATACACTCGTTTATATTTTGTTTTTGCATCCCCAAAATACCCAAGATACTAAGAAAAAAAAAATACAAGTGTTTTTTGTTAAGTAAAATTGTTCAGTTTAAACAATTAAAAACGTAAATACTAAAGACAAAGTCAGTTTAAAAACAATCTGTTTACAAGAATGAGCCATCCTACAGCATTTACAATTTAAGAGAAATTCTTCAATGAATTTTCACATGTAAAGGAAGAAAGTAAGGAAAATAAGGCAAGACATACTTTGGGCTTAATTTTTTCCATTTATTTAATTCTCCCCATGAATTATCTCTAAAGAATTATTTGTTTGGCAAAGGGCTGCCTGTTGAAACTGTATCCTATCTGAACCCTTCCCACTGTGGTTCAGAAGCCTGCTTTCAGTGACTTTATTCTGGTTATGTAAACTTGTTCCTTTATGCGGGCTGAATGATACTGAAGAACCCATGCTGGAAAATGAAAATTCTGCCCATTCATATATTTAGAGTAGGAGGAAATCAAGAAACCTTTCCTCCTCCTTCCCTTCAAGGATGCTTCCTAAGAATGTATGTCAGAATCACATTTTATCTTGTTTCCTAGACTCCCATCAAGGAAACCAGTTCCCATGAGGCTTCACAAGGAATTTTTAAGACTCACACTGTTAGTAGCAGCAAACTCTCTGTGACTATCTCGGACTTCAGGAACAAACTTTTGCAATAAAGCCTTCTGTACTTTCCAAATAGCTGGAGGCTCTTTTCCTGTTTGCAAAGCAACCTGTAAGAACATAACATTATTTGCTAAGAAACATTCCTGTTTTTCTCCCTGAAATGTGTTGTGCATTATATTTTTTGAGCAAGTTACACAGGGATGAAATTAAAATAAGTCATTCAAAATTCCAAACCCATAGTCATATGTCATTTGCATCAAGATAGTATGATGCGAACTGCATATAACAACATACCTTAATCATTTTTGTAAGTGACAAGGGAACACTTTAAAACTGGTATCATTTATCGCAGGCAACAAAGCTATGTGAATTCATTTAAAACTTCTGCTCAAGAGGATGAATACATAGACAAGTAATCAGAAGTATTAGAAATTAATGGTAGGAATACTGCTGGCTACAACAGCAACAAAATGAAAGGTAAACATGAAGAACTTAACACAGAGAAGCAACAAAACCAAACAAGAAATCAATAACACAAGAAGTGTTCCCATAAACTCATGTGAAGGGCTGTACTGTTGCTTATGGAAGCAACTCCTTATTGGAACAGCAAGCAGAACCTCTTTCAGAAAAAAAAGGAGAAAAGACAATTCCAAGATCTTTTGCACAAGTCCAAAAGTAATGTCCTCAACAACTTACACTTAGAAACCTACTACTACCTTAATAAATAAAAGGCTGCCAACAGCTTGTGAAAAAAATATGCCTTTCAATAATAAAAAGGTAATTCCAAGTCCTAACAGAGGTTACCTGCACATAAATCTACTTTATTATGTATGTAGAATAAAATAGGTCATGTACACACAAAATATATTCATAAGTTGTGAGACTTTACTTGGAGTATTGTGTGCAGTTCTGATGTCCTCAACATAAAAAGGACATGGAACTGTTGGAACAAGTCCAGAGGAGG
>JANHGB010070916.1:7859-24586 GCA_026283785.1 Coracopsis vasa
AGGAACAGCAGCAATGCCCTGCCCTGGCCATGTGCCACGGCTGTTATCAGAATGCTCCCAGGCACAGCACAGTAAGACGGACAAGCAGTACAGTGCACAGCCACTAACCAGCACTAGGCTGTAATCTACAGTGAGGCAAGTAAGTGCCATGGCAAGCGCAGAAGTCTGTCAGTTAGTAGCTAAATGGCAGTAACAGCTGTAAATTTGATCTGGCACATTTCAATCAAATCTGTTGCTATCTCAAACATTGAGCTCCATGTTGGGCATCTTTTTGTTTTTCTTTTTATGCCATTTAACAGTAAAAATGAAATCCTCAAAGCCCCGTGAGTCAATGTAGTTACAAGCTCCTGATCTGTGCAGAACAGATTGACATACCCTGATCCAGGCTTTAAGATCATGGTCACATAATTAAATCGTTGTTTCTCCTAACATCTGATTCCATCCAACTTTGTTATTTATTGCTTTCTACCTAGTATAGTCACATGGAAACATGCTGGTTATTTTCATGGAAGACTCTCAGATGAACAACAACATCCCAGAGTACCTCCCTGAGCAATACAAGCACATCTTCACTCAGTCTGGCTCTGTTTAGAGATACTCTGTATGTCTTTATAGTCATTACATTCTTCCCTGGTATACTGTAAATCTTTATTTTATGTGAATGGGAACTGGTATTCTCCCAACATATAAAATTAGGTCTAATTTCAAACTTTTCATAAGTTTTGCCACAGGGATTCTTGCAAGACTGGATTAATGAGAGAGATTTAAATGGATTCAAAGTAAATTAAGGAAGGTGGTGTGATGCTACCATGGCCAGACACACAATGTAGTAACAGCTGCACAGTTCCTCTGTGGACCATGTAGCTATAAGCAGTCTTAATTTTTGCACCACTTTTTCTGTCTTTCCCTTCTATGCTTGGGATGATTCTTTGTAGAAACAGAGCTTCTAGTGAAAATTAATTCCTAAACAAAAGTGAGGGCTGTGATGTAGCTATTTTCTGCTTTAAGAACTGGTAAATATTAGATCATTCAAACAGACAACAGTCTCTGAACAGGCACACAGTTCAGGAAACCTGATAGTAAATACTAGTTACTCGAAACAACAGTGGCAGTGAGCAGGGTTTGAGCTCTGTAGGCTGCAATGTCTCCTTACAAAACAGCTCTTGAACAAATTCCAAGAGTGGACAAATATGCCAGGGTTACAAACCAGTGAAATTTGACCAAAAAATGGTCCCCCTGATTTTGCTTGTTAACTGGATGAATTTCTTGCTTGTTCATAAAGCAGGCAAACATGCTACTTGTTTGAATTCCCTGAGTTTTTTGTGGATACTTTCCAGTTCCAGGGGTTTTACTGTAGTAGGGGAGGATTTGGCTCAACATATATGTGGGGTTTTTTGTGTTACATAAAATTGTAGGAAGATAGCTCTGCTAAAGGGCACAAGTCATTTTTTTTTGGTATTAACAGCCCAGAATTTTTTTGATCATTTTTCCCAAACAGGATGTCTGTGCGAAGGGAAACGTTCTTCCATTTAGTTTATTTCTGCTATGATTTTTTTAAATTTCATCAGGTTTCTTTTTTTTCTGTACTGTATTCTAAAGATACAAATATTCACTGAATCCATACATTATAATATTGTCATGAAACAGTATATCAAATAATTGGCTTGTCTGTTGTTAGTGTGAGGCAGATTAATCTTATCTGAATGAGATGTCATGACAGGATGCAACAGGTTGGATCACTAGCTCTCAGGCAGCAAAAACTTTACCTCTGGTGAGAAACACCACCTTCAGTGCCCAGCCTAGCAGAGTTCTAGTCTATGAAATGGTCTGGTTACTTTGGAATTAATATTTATTGCTTTTAAAAGGAATGCTGCTCTAGCAACAATTTCCTTCCAAATGTAATTTAAAATTTACTTTTGAATCTTTTCATGGTTTTAGAACAGGCTTTTATAAAGCACCCTTTCTGTGTGTATATGTTTTTGTGCTAAAAGAAATGTGTGGAGGTAAAAAGGTGGAAGAGCCTACTTGCACAGAAAACATTTTACTAGTTCACATTCACTGTTTCTAGGCAGTCCTAAGCACTAAGTTCAATAATGAACTTGTTCTTTTAACCTTGATGTTTTGTCATTTCATGTTGCATTCCTAACGTTTTTCATTTTAGGTTGTGATTTTGTTGTTGTTGTGGTGGTTTTTGTTTTTTGTTTGTTTGGGGTTTTTGTTTGGTTTTTTGCTGTTGTTTTGTTTTAGGTTTTGTTTGGTTTTTTTGTTTTCTTTTTTCTCTTTATTTTTCTTTATTACATATCATGACTATTACAGATTAAACAGTGAATATCACTTGCCTTGACTTCAGCAAGGCTTTCAGCATGTGCTTCTGCAGTAATCCCACAGCAAACAGGAAAGATATGAAGCAGATGAGTTGATTACAAGGTGGATGGTCCACTGAGGTCGAAGTGCTGTGACGATAGGTGGTATGTGAAGTCTAACTGTCAAGTCACTACTAGTGGCATTCCTTAGGTGTCAATGCTGGGGGTTATGCAATTTAATATCTTTATTAATGATCTAGACAGTGCAATGGAGTGCACCTTCAGCAACTTCATGGATGACACCAAGGTGGGAGAGTGGTCAGCATAGTGGTGTATAGGGCTGCCAGTTAGAGGTGACCTCAACTGGCTGGAGAAATGAGCTGGCAGAAATGCTATGAAGTTCAGCAAAAGAGTATGCTGTGTCCTGCACCTTATAGGATAGGTTATGATACAGTATGATGTGATAACCTCATGCAGAAGTATAGACAGGGCACTGAATGGTAGAGGGCAGATCTACAGGAAAGGGGTGAGAGATCTAGGGGACAAGTTGAATGTGATGCAGCAGTATGCCCTTATGCTGGCTTTCTGGGCTATGTCAGCCAAAGGTATGTACCACAGGTTGATTATGTTGTGCCAATTTATTATTTCACTCTATTTGCTATTTGTGAGACTGTACCTGGAACACTATGTTCAGTTTTTGTTCCTAATACAAAAAAAAAACAAAACCAAAAAAAACCACATTGCCATGCTGTCAGGTTGTGCAAGCAACAGGAAGAGTCTGCGTTTTCAGGTACTGCTTAAAAAGATATAGCTAATGTCAGCAAAGGTCAGAGTCCCCTACCTCTACATTTCTGGAGCTTCCAACAGTGTTTGATCTAAGGAGTTGCTGAAATACCTGCACTTATAGCTGGTCGTACACTAGCACCAGAGTGGAACTAGGACTCAGAAGGCACTTGGCCTTTCAGGAACATGGTCATGAGCTACTGTCAAGAACAACTTTTTACACTGGCATGTAGATGAATAATTGCTAGCTGAATCTGAAGAATGAGGGCAGTGCTGATGATCTTTAGTGTTGTTTTCCTATCAAACGGAAAGAAAACGGTATAGCAGATGATAAAAATCAAGATATCTCATTCATTGTTCTATGTAATGTTTACTCACTTCTCACACAAGCCTAGCAAGTGAGCTGGACCAGTTTGACTTATCACTTTACATGAGGCAAGTAGAAATGGCTTGTAGGAAAAGTCTCCAGGTCTAATTTCACAACCATCTCAAAAAGAATATTAGGAACAAGCAGAGACTCTACAAAAATGGAGAAAAAAATTAGACTGGTCAGCCAAGAAACTTTGTCTTAAAGGTCAGGAAGGATAAAGTAGGATTGCCAAAAGTCAAGCTGCATTAACAGTTGTAAGAGATATTCACACAAACAGAAAAGGCTTCTTCCAATGCAGAAATAAAGAAGGAAATTGATGCCTGTGTACTGTGGTAAGAGCTGAGATAGATTTGCAGTAAATGAAATACGTTGCAAGAAATTAAGTTAATTATTTGCTTCAGCTGAGACAGAAACAAAATGAAATTCTTAAAATAATCCAATTTTGAGGCCTGCAGAATATCTGTTTCCAGAATTCTCAAAGCAGGCATATGAAACCATAGATCAAATAACTAATATGGCTAATAAATATATAAAGGGATTAGCACAACGTAACTAGAAAATAGAAAGCAGGTTCCTAAACTATCAGGAATTACGATCTGGTAAGTCCATATCTATTAGTATGTCTTCAGTAGTATTCAGTGCTATAAGAAGAGATTTTAAAGGTATGAGTAATTATGCTGCTGAAAGTAAAAAGGAATTGGGGTAATACAAAACATGTATTTACCCCATTCAGATTATGCCAGACTAAACAAATGGGTAAGAAAAAAAAAATTAAACAAATGAAAAGATGTAGAATTAGCCTACTCTACTGGCTTTGCACGGCAAGTTTTTGGTAGTGGGAGGCTATAGGGGTGACATTTCTGAGAAGCTGCTAGAAGCTTCCCCTCTGTACAATCCAGCTGGATGCAAGACAGACCTGCCACTGGACAAGGCTGAGCCCCTCAGCAATGGTGGTAGCACCTCTGGGATAATGTATTTAAGAAAAAGGAAAAGTTACTCTGCAGGAGCAATTGCATCTGGACAGGAGTGAGAATATGTGAAACAGCCCTGCAGGCACCAAGGTCAGTGCAGAAGGAGGGCAGGAGGTGCTCCAGGCACTGGAGCAGAGGTTCCCCTGCAGCCCATGGTGCAGCCCATGCTGAGGCAGGCTGTGCCCCTGGCAGCCCATTGAGGTCCATGCTGGAGCAGCTTCCATCTGCAGCCTGGGAAAGACCTCACACTGGAGCAGGGGATGCCCGAAGGAGGTTGTGACCCTGAGGGAAGCCCACATTAGAGCCGGCTCCTGGCAGGACCTGTGGCCCCATGGAGAGAGAAGCCCACACTGAAGCAGGTTTGCTGCAGGACTTGTGACCCCACAGGAGACCCACATTGGAGCAGTTTGCTCCTGGAGGACTGCATCTCATGGAAGGGACCCAGACTGGAGCAGGGTGAGGAGTCCTTCCCTGAGGAGGAAGGAGCGGCAGAGACAATGTGTGATGAACTGACCACAACCCCCATTCCCTGTCCCCCTGCACTGCTGGTGGGGAAGAGGTAGAGAAACTGGGTGTGAAGTTGAGCCCAGGAAGAATGGTGGGGTAGGGGGAAGTTTTGGGGTTGGCTTTTTTTTTTTTTTTTTTTTCAGATTTGACTTTATTTCTCATTATCATGCTCTGATTTGATGGGTAATAATTTAAGATAATTTCCCCAAGTCATGTCTCTTTTGCTTGTGGCAGTAATTGGTGGGTGATGTCCCTGTCCTAACCTCGAGCCATGAGACTTTCATTATATTTTTTCTTCTCTTCCCAGCTGAAGAAGGGAATAATAAAGTGGCTCTGGTAGGCATCTGGCATCCAGCTAGGGTCAACCCATCACACATACCTGGATTTCAATGAGAAAGAAATGATTACAGTATTACAGAGGAAATTATTGAAAACTGGAGAAACTGAAGATTAGAAGAGGAGCCATCAATGTGTAATGAAAAGAGAGGTGGATGCCACTGAAGACTTCAGCAATGCAAGTGATCTGAAATTCTGCAATATAAAATACATGATTTTATGCTTAGGAATTAGTGAGGAAACCTTGCTTTAAATTCAGCAGTAGGCATCAAATTTGAAAACAAAGGTGGAGCTCCATATCCCTGGACAACTTAAAGCTAGATAAATGATGCAAGCAGTAAAAAAGAAAAGCAAATATGATTTGAGAATTTGTTAACCAAAGCATTTTAAATGAAAGTCAGAAAACTGTTGCTGTTACTCTAATAAATATCATTTGGAATTTAAATTGTAATATAAAAAAAAGAACAACTATTTGTATGATTAACGGAATGGCTAGCTCCTCATATGATCAGGCAGAATTTCATGTGCTTTGAAGAAAATACAAAAATGTATCACTGGAATAACATTGTGCTGCCCTCCATGCTTAATCATGCTTTTCTGCCTCTGCTCCTAGCAAATGCAGTGGAAGTTCAAAAACTTATCGAAGAGGCTATGTAACATGGTTTCAGACCACATCACTGACTTGTAGTCATTGAACTAGCCAGGTTCACTTTTCCAGGTTCTATTTACCAAATTTGTTCACATGTGATTTCACATGACTTCTCTTATATAATGTGCAGTGTATTCTTCTCTTCTTTTTTTACTCCTTTTTTTTCTAAATCGCTTCCTCTTCATTTCTTACATTTATAATTATTTTTCTTTTACTAGCTTTGCACTACGCATATTTTTCTAATATTTATTTTGAGAATTTTTGATTACGTGTGCATATACATAGATTATATGCATAGGACAGATCTTGGTGTACTGAATAATACTTGTATATACATTTCTTATGAGTAACTCATGATTCCTGGACAGCTATTTTTCACATATGGTTTTACTTTTTTTATGCTTATTAGATATTTATACATCATATGCCATATATTTATATGCAACAGGGATATGTACTTTTATAACTTTCATTTCTTGATGTACATACAACCTATGGAGGTTAAATCATGTGGTTTTAATCAATGGCATCAAAGAAAAAAGATCCTTTCAACCTGGTGACTTAATGTTAGAGAGCTTGCCCTAATGAAACACCTAGACTCCCAGATCGTCAGACCATACTCTACTGCTGTAGATCAGTATATCTCCACTCAGTTCAATAGAATTACATCAGATTGTGATGGTTAAGGGTGTAGTGAGCAAATCTTAGCATTGTGAAGTGCTTCGGTTTGTACATCTATAACCATCTATATGCTTGTACTGCATAAATCTTAAAGTAGCTTTCAGGGAAATACTGACCTGCCCTTTCGCCACTCTCCAGCTATGTCCTTTGCATCTCAGATTGCCTGGCTACAGTGTGAATGGTTAACTTTAGTTTTCCCAAAGTTTTTTTGTAGAGATCTATCTAACAGAAATCAGCGAACTGCAGAAACTCAGGTCATGTGCCTCTATCATGAATAGTTTGCTTGTTTCTGTCCCAGTTTGATTCCCTGGAATTCTCAAATTTTAGAATTTTTTACATTTTATTCCAGTGTTTCAGTGTAAAAGAAGTTGGATGGGTAACGAAATTTGTAAAATAATTATTCTATTGAAAATATAACTGTAGTCAAACGTAAAAAATTCACTGTCCACGTTCTATACACTCTTACTCTTCATGCCAGAACATCTTTTTGCAGCATGGTATCCAAATGCATTGCACAGACTCACTTTTACTATTACTTAGTCATTTTTAGCTTGATTTTTAAAGGGAAAAAGTTTTTTCTGTGTTTATGTCTGTCCAGCTGTCATTCTCAGTAACATCTGAACACAACTGGCCAATTTCAACCAACTCAGACACACCAAAAAAAATTAAATAAACAATAAATTCCCATGAAGGTTTTTTGTTTGTTTGCTTGTTTTTTTGCTTTTTTTAAATAGGTATTAGGTAAAGGAGATAGATACACCATTAATGATTGCAGTGAGGAAATGGTAAAAGTCTTCCTTCTTTGGACTTTGGAGGAATCCACAAGGATGCTTGTTACAGCTCAGGAAACCAGTTGTTTATACTTCATTTCATATTTAAACAGAATGGGCTTGTGGAAGAGAAAAAAAATTACTTTTTAGGGGGTGGTTGTGTCCTGTTAATCTTGTCTGGAATGAAAGACTGAAAATCCTAAACATAATTAATATAAAGTGAAAATTACCAATATATCTTCCTTGCCCTCTGCACCTTGCAGAACCTGATGTTCCCTTCTTAAATTCATAGCTCTGAAGTGTCTAATTGAAAAGCTAGCATGCTCTGTCATTTTGCTGAGTACAGGTATCATCCAAGGAATTAAGAGATGGATATTGTAACATTCTGTAATTGTGGAATAGAATGACATGTTCCTGCAGGTACACTGTTATCTTAAAATATGAGCTTCCAGTACGAGAAAACTGCTGCGTAGTCATTTCTGTTGTAGCATATAACATTGCCTTTACACAGTGACCATGACCAGGTTAAGATAAACAAACACAACCCAGTAGAAATCATAGGTATGCCTCAGTAATATGAATCTTCATTTACCAGAAATGACTGTGTTCTGTAACAATTTGACATTTATATAAAGCAGAACAGTAAGAACAATAGCATCTTTTGCTTCAAGCTAAAATTGAGATCTGACCTTGCTGTGCTGGTTATCCAAGATAAGTCTATCTTTTCTATAATCTGACTGCAATATGAAGAAATAAGGTGCTAGTTCTTTTTTGCAGATGAAGATGTTCAACATGCAAAGATCAGGACTCTTGCAAAAGGTCAATGGAAATTTTGAAATATTGCTAAACATTTAATCCCCCGCTGTTGAAAGTCCAGGGCAGCATCTTAATCATACTAATAGGCCTCATCTTTATATGTCTTCTAGATTACCTCTGAAATTAAATTTATGGGGTCTCAGTTTGTACAGATCTCAGGAACCTGTCGGACTAAGTGGATTAAATCTTAATATTTTCCTTATGAAAAAAGGCTGCTCTTTCTCTAAAAAAAAAAGGCATTATCTTAAGAAAAATACACGGTTTCTGTCCTGAAATGCATGAAAAAGTGAAGGGGTAAAAGAACAAGCCCTCTGCCAGATACTTACTGAGATGATAAGAAGTGTGTGCTTTAAGTTAGCATAGAAAACCAGCACTTCTCTAATCATTAAAACATTCCTTACTTTTTTTTGACTGAGGCCTAAATAACTTAACAATGATATATATATATAGATTAGTCATATTTTAGATGAAACAGTATTGTCCCATATTTTTATAGGCATACATATAGCAATAAACAGCTCTGATCAAAAGATCAAAAAGAAAGCAAACAATTTTGAAAGAAAGAAAAAAGTGGTAAATTAGATTTACTAAGTAGCAAGTTCAAAGTGCAGGTGACTGACAAAAGAAGCTACTGATTGACCACTTTAGAATCAGAAAACAGAAAAAGGAAGAGAAACAAAACCCAAGAGAAGAAAAAAAGAAAAGAAAACCCTCCACGATTAAGGAACAATACAGGACACATTGTAAATAATAATTTTAGAAGTTCTTGTATAAAATATTTAACATAGACAACTGCAAATGTAATAGTGTGAAAAGATAAATGGCAATGCAGTTTAACATGTAAAACAAAAGAGGATGTCTGGGCATTAGGCAAACCCAAGTATTTTCAGATAAGAGGCCTGAAGAGGCCTAGCTAAGAAGCATTTTGAATCATTTATTGTTAGAAACCTTGGGAAAAAACTGAAAGACTGCTGACATGATTTAAATATCAGAAAATGACAAAAATTACTTGGGATTTTACAGGCATACTAGCCTGGTGAAGATACTGGGCAGAATAATGAGAAAATACATGCAGTCCTGTAACTACGGAGGATTAGAAATCAAAATATAGTTTATCCCAGGCAAAAGAGGTTTCTGGAGAAGAAGTTGTCGGTTTCTTTTTTTTTTTCCCTACAAGATTAAAGGCAAGATTTTGACATGATCTAATTGATATAAGTGGTTGCTGATATAAGGTATCGGTACTTTTCCAAAGCAATTGGCATTGAACTACAACATTTTAAGAGGTGTTATGCTGGATTAATAGGGAACCATTAGAAGGATGAAAAGGAGAATGCTATGGTACACTTAAAATACAGGAATGTCCTGTCCATTTCTGATACGGGCTGTTCATGAAAAGGGTCATATTTACTTGAAAGAGCTCAGAGAGAGCCAAAGTAAGGATCTTTCCAGCTTTGCAAAACAAACCTAGGATATAAAGAACTCAGTCTATTCAATGTATTAGGAGGAAAGCTGAGAGGTCACCAGGTCATTTTAGGAAAACATTTTAAGCATGGAAGAAAAAAATTGCAGGGAGAAAGCATTTATATGAAGAAATTTACTAACTTGATGATGAAGATAGAAAGATAATTGTGTGACCAGAGGTAATACTAGACAAGCTGACATACAATGCAGTTTCTTAAGAGCATAGATCATTTGTAAAATGCAGGAAAAATTACAAATTGTAAGCAAATAAAGCAACTTTAACTTCTTGCGGAAGTTCTACATTGCAAATTCTGGGTGGCTTACATGCTATACTTGCAGTGGTCTTTTACATCACTGAAATCTCAGCATTGGCTAATCTGTGAATCCTCTTGCCTATTTTTATTCCTTCACAGTCAGCAAAACCTACAGTCTCTTAAATATACTGCTGCTTGCAGTCTGAAATAAAATGTCACTTGAAAATCTCACACTCCAGGTTGTCTGTGTGAAAAAGAATCAGTCTTCCTTCATTTTCTTGGGGAAAGTGAGAGATAAGGAAGTGATTCCTATACTTTGAAACCAGTGGATTGCCTGGCTCTGCAGACAGACAGACAGACAGACAATATTCTGCCATGAAGATAATGCTCTTTACTACATACCTGACTGTGTCTTAAGGTTTAACAAATTACTTAATTTGAGGTATGGGAGAGATTTTTTTTTGCAGTGAGGATGACAAGATATGTACCTCCAGCAAAAGAAGAAATGGACACCTTACAAGCTCTTCTAACCAGGTCCTTAGTGCTTCAGGAGTCTTTACCAGTGAAGCACAGAGAGATTGTCAAGTTTCACTTCCTGCAGATATTCAAAAGTCACCAGGACATGGTTCTGGACAACTGGTTCTAGGTGCTCCTTCTTGGGCAGAGGTGTTGGACCAGACGACCTTCAGAAGTCACTTCCAACCTCAACCATTCTGCAATTCTGTGAAGCCATTTTGGTTTCTACTGTTTCTGATATGTAAATCTCTTCAGACCTAAAGGGCTTTAGTCTTATCCAGCACAATGGGTTCACTAGGAGGGTAATGGAGTGATATTTAATGTACTCTGATACACAAGTTTTCAGATTACACGATCTAATGATTATTTACCTCAGACTCTATGAAAAAAATGAAACCCCACCTCTTCCTCCAGCCTCCCAAAATAAATTTTTTGGCTCTAAAGTGAAGCAGAATCATTTGCAGAATGTAATCTGCTTCTTGTACTGTCATCAGAATTGTAAACAAATAAGCCTTTATTACTGTTGAAAGGCAGAAACACCACAGAAGATTTTCAGGTACAAGATTAGTCTGTTTTTCCTGGAAATAATACAGTATCATCCATTTCTAAATCTTACAAATCTGATCTGGAGTCCCGTAAAAGACAATAACCATGTGTTTCAATCTTTTTATGCAGTAGATTTTAAATTTCTAATATTAAATGAAGTATGAAATATTTTGGATGGACCCCCTGGCTGCTCAGGAGAGTGTTCCCTTCAGTTCCAGGCAAGCTGCCAGCCTTACAGCTAGAATTCCTATCAGGAAATTTCAGGTGCCTCTGGGAGGACACATTCAGTAAGAGAGGTAAATCTTGATTCTTTGTGTTTGAGACAATCTCCCTGGTGAGCAGCACAGAGGTTATGGATCCATAGGCTGTAATAAAACTGAAGGTGGGTTTATTGAACTGTCCAGTTGCTACAGTACCATTTGTGAGCCACAGGTACAGCTGACTTATTTTAAGAACCTAGTGAGTGACAGGCTTTTGTTCTGGTTTAGGAATGAAAGCCAAAGAGAATGCAAAGCAAAAGAATATCTGTATTATCAGTGGTGGTGAATAAGGAGAAGTTGTCACCTCATGTCATTCGATTAGAAAGTAATCAGTGTGGGAAAACGTATTATATGCTGTGACACATGGCAAACTGGTACACATGGGCTACTGTTCTTTTGTTGGTACAGCAAGTCAAACCAGGAAAAAAACAGCACCACTTGACCAGGAAGTTAGCAGAGAAGACCTTTGTCCACATCTGGAGTTCGCCTTTCAAGAATTAGTCCAGCAGAATGATTGTCTTTACAAAGGCTTTTGTATGTATTGGCTGATTTTACCAAAAGGGAAAAAAAAGGTGATAGACTCCTCCAAAGATGAAAATGTTAACTGCAAGTGCAGAGATTCAGCTGATTTTTTGTCACTGATCTTAACAGCAGTTACTGTTAACATTGGCTTGGGAAAAGTGAACATATGAACTTCTTCCTCACTAAACTGAGACGCAATGGGGGTTGCTTATCTGATTTACTAAGAAAAACTTTTTTCAAAGGCTTTGATCTAGCTTGTTCTACACATCATTACTGCTGAAGTCTCTCTGATATTACTGTCAGTCTCCATTTTCTCTTGAATCACAATCTCCTGATTTCTTAGGAAGGACTTCTTTTTAAAGCTATGTCTGGAAACCAGCAGAATAGAAATTGCTTCAGAAGAACCCAGATTTCTTCTGAGAGAAAACAATAAGAAAATGTTGTGATTCCCATGTGAGGGGGATACTTTGGCAGCACCTTCTGGGTCTCTCTGTGGGAAATAAAGTGTTCCTATGTTTTCTCCAAGGGAAGAGAAAATTTTTAATCTTTCTGTGAGAGATACATTTTAAATTATAAATTGCATTTCTACTGCGCAGATGTACATTTGAATAATAAAATGTTTTATAGTTTTGTGGAAGAAACATTTTTTTCATGCATGGTTGATGCTAAAAGTATTTCTGTTAAATGCTAAGGGTGGTAGGTTTTTGAAATCAGACATTTACAGGCAAACACTGACAGGGTGCCTATACTATGTTAATTAACCAAGAAGCAAAATCGTACACGTAATCAAGAATGTTTTCAACAGAATCAGAAGGAATCCCAGGGTTTTTTACATACTGAGATTGAATCCTATAATGCTGGATGAGTTTCTGTGATAAACTTGTTTCCAATGTGTGTAAAGGAGAGCATAAGGAGCTTGGACTACTTAGAAACCTAGAACTATTCTATGCCACAAAGACTGTAAACCCCCTGTATGCCTCATATTCTACCTTGTTTTCTTAGCATTTCTCATTCCTTTCCTTCTGACTCTACAGTACCTGGCATTTCCTCTGTGTTATGGGTAAATCTTGCCTTCTTTCTCAGGACTGAGAATTTGGCTTCAAAAAAGCCTAAGTGCTATAGCTAGCCTTAGATAAAAGATATTTTCAAACTTTTTCTTCCACTGCTGACTGGGAAAGTGGTAACCTATTGGTAATGTCAGCTCATGATGTCACTTGTGGCGCTAGATAAATATATGAGTAACCACTCTTTGATAATAATTTAGTGGGGTCAGTTGTTTCTTTGACTTGTTGCTTTGCCCCTCCCTTTTGGGTACAGTCCCTGCTTTGCTATCCCATGTTTCCTGACATCTCTTGAAACAGCCCTTTTGACAGCTGCTTACTTGATGCTATACAGAGTTGTGCTGTCCTGCTTCTTAACTCTGGAGATCTAGTTGAAACTTTTACTCTAGGTCTAGTAAAAACTGCTGGGCCTGTTGTTGATTTGCATTGTTCCACATTGTTATGCGTTGGGAGAAAGAAAAAAGTATAAATCTGATGTTGTTCAGCTAGATTCATTTTTACTAAAGTTGTTTTTTTACCTTCTGCTTAGTAATAACTTTAAATTAATGTTCCAATATAAAACGTTTATTGTATGCCAATAGTCCTTGTGTTTTCTCTTCCACTTAGTCAGCATTTTTGTTAGCCTTGTAAACCTAAGTCCAAAACAGTAATGGAGCTTAATTTTGCTATAAACCATACAAATGCATTCAGCGGGTTTACAAATTATCCCTTCTGCTGCTTTACAACATGATCATTTTGTAAAATGGACGTATAAAGCTCCCCGCCTTCCCTCTCCCCTCCCCTCTCCCTTTTTTTTTTTCTGGAAAGAACATCTGGGCTGTTGTACAGATCTTAAGAGCAAAGTTAAACAAAAACTGGGCCCAATGCCCAGAGAAACTAACTCAAATAAGACTTGGGCAAAATAAACTATCCCAAATAGGAAAAGCAAGATAGAAGCGCAAAGTAATGTATGTAGAACTACCCAAAGATACAGAAAGTAGAGTAGAATGATTCTGCACTGAGTACAGTTGCTATACATCAGCCACCTTCAGAGAAAGAATCAAAAAGATGCCTGTAGAAAGGGATGCTAGTGGATTGGGTCCCAGTACTCATGGCCTGCCTTAACTCAGATTCAACTGCAGCAAGAATATTCTCATAGAAGCATATGATGTTTCTACCATAGACCCTGCAAGCATTCTGTTTCTATCCCCAGAGGTCTGGGAGCTCTTTCAGTTTACCAGCAAAAGCAGTTAAGGTGAAACATAGGCTCTTTCACATAGGTGAAATCTGTGGCATTAGCTCTTTCTTTCTTGTTTTTCCCTTTAAGCAACTGGAAACTGCTTACACAAGGAACTGACACATCAGACATGACAGCTTTAACCTTTGGAATATACTATGCTCCAGATATCATGAGACTGACTTATAAAAATGAAATTATAATAATAATATTTTTAAGTTCCTTTCACTCGCAATCTGAACCTTTAAGCTGTCACAGCCTGTTTCATAACATGGTCTACATCTTTGAGATGGGTAAGCTACATTTAAAAGAAATTGAAACCCCAAGTTTTCGTGGAATAATGCATACGTAAGTGCAGGGGTTTGCAAAAAAATGCTGTAAATCCTGGAATGTGTTTTGCTTGAGAATTAATGTGCATGTTGTCCATTTTCTGAAGTTGCTACATGACTTGTGGCTTAACTTACTTGGAAGCCCATTAGATTACTATCAAAGACATTAAACTGCTGTTTTTTTCATAAAAGTTATGATCTATTGTCTGAACCTGTAGAATTGTTTGGTCTTTGTTTTTGAGATAAAAACACTAAGCAGCTGCCTGTTTATCATCTTGATGATCTTACCATGCTTTATAGGGCTGTGCATGAACTTAATAGCAACTATAAAAAAAAGGAGCCTCCTCAGCCTCCCTGAGACAAGCATAGGTTGGGCCCTTCTTATTGCAGGTTTTGACAATGCTTTTTGGTTTTTGTCACAAATAGTAATCTCCCCTGGCACACCTTCAACACACAATTCTAGGACTAGCAGAGACTCCCCATCCTGCTTTCAGTTGCACCTCTGCATCCTTCTTTCACAATTCTCACTCCTTTGCTTCTCCTAATTCCGGCTTTCCATCACTTTCCTCTAATTTATATAAAACTAACAGTTTATGAAATTTGTACTTGGAAGAGAACACATAATCTGCGTTCCAGTGACTAAAGTGACCAGCTGATCATATTTACCAAACTTTCTCTTGGCCTGATTTTTTTTCACTGTCTTGCCTTAAATCTTTTCTATATTTGGGGAACATTCATTTGTCCTTTGCTAAGTTTTATCTCTGGTGTGCTATGTTTACAGGACACTGCATGTACTTTTCAAAAGTAACCTCAATTTTCTTGAGACTCTGTTGTCTGCCTGTATGTGCATTTGTCACACAATGTTTTTTGTTATACCTTGTTTGCATTAGTATTCTCTTTGGTCTCCAACCTGAAATAAATGAGAATATACAGTAATTTATATTAGTATTTCCATTTACTCAACTAAACGCTATTTATTCATAATAGATAGGGGTTTTTTTTAAGTGGCACGAAAATGAATCATAAAACCCAAACCCTGTTTGTTTTATCCAGCAGGGAAATCAAACCATTAATCAGATGGATTTATATGTGCTGCAAGATCAGGTCCTGGCAACCATGACCTTAGTCCTGGACAGTGTTTAAACCTGTGATTAACTTTGAGCAAATGCTTAACTCCTAATTTTGACAGTGGAATGTAAGCACATCTGCTTCCTAAAGAATCTAATTTCTACTGAAGTTAATGCAAGTTTTTCTTAGACTCCAAAAGGACTGGGATCAGACTTCAGTTTCCTGAAGATACTAAAGAATCCTGGAACTCTGTAAAAAATGCTTTTAAAACAATTTAATTAGGGTGAAAATAACTGATCTTCTCAAAACACCTATCCAATTATTTATGTCTTATTTCTGTCATGGTGCTTTAATGTATTCTGTTAAAGCTCCACAGATCAAGGACATTCAATGCCATGCTTTAAGTAGCCATTCGTGGCGGCCTTTAAACTGGTGTTTAGTTTCCCCTCACTTCAAATGCTGAATTTAAACATTATCTAGACACTTTTAGGGGATTTTGGTCAATGCTTACATGTCCTCTTAGAAGCGTTGTGCATGGTCAATGCTTGTTCTCTTAGAAGTGTTGCGCATACATGGTTCATTTGCTTTGGTGAATTTATAGGCACTCAATGAAAAAAAAATGTTTTTTTCTGAAGAGAACACCTTCTGAGAAGTGTAGTGTATTTTATTTGTAAACACAGTGTTTTCAGTAAAGTATTTTTTGAAGCACAGGTCTAATAAACCTTCATTTATTGACCAGATGCCAACAAATTTTATTTTTAAAGATAGAGTAAATATAACAGGAATAATATTTAAAAAACCAATATCCCCACAGATTTGCTTGAGAAAATATTCATTTTTTTTTCAGTAAAAAGCAAATGTTTTATAATGTTGTTTTCATTTCACTTCTAATACAGAAATTAATAACAAAGCAAATACAAGTTCATTAATTTTTGATACATTTTCAGTTTAGACTTGGAAAAAAAGGCCACACTTTTAAAATTTTTATTATTTTTTTCTTTTTCTAGGAGTTGCAATGCAATGCAATAATATGCATTTACTCTAAGATTATGGTAAAGCTTATTTATTATATATGCTATTACATGGAACCTCATATGTACATCAAGTTACTTATTATTTCCAGTAACTAGTATAATTCATGGAGTCTTCTTGTGTACTTATGAGCATGTTGGTCTGAACACTGACCCTGTTCTCACTAATTCAAGACTGAAATAAGGGAAAGCAATAAATATTCCCATTTCATATATGATTTGATAAGCTGCTATTTTCAATCTTGTGCTTACATAATAGAAGGCAATTTAGGATCTT
>JANHGB010070920.1:0-14281 GCA_026283785.1 Coracopsis vasa
TTGCAATGCAGTGACTCTGAGGCCATTTAGTCACTGTGGCAGTATTTCAAATTTTATGCCAGATCCCATCTCAGAAGTAAGCCAAACGTCAGAAGAAGATTTTGGCTATAAAAAAGGTGACTATTTCTTGGCTTCTTAACTGGAACTGTTTATTTCCTGAAATATCAGCTACTACTTCTGATACAGTGCAGTACAGAAGTTTGCAACACTTAGGTCTAGCATGTTGGTATTTTCTTAACGTTTAGGACTGCAGTGTCTTTTTCTTCATCCATAAAAAAACAGTTCTGGAGAGAGTAAAGACAAAACATACTGTTTGTAAGATTAGAGTTAGTCTTTTGCAAGGCAAGAGGTTTATCACTTTTTTGGGGGTATGCTTGACATATAACACTGCTGAAGGTAAAGCAGCAGTGCTGTGTAACAGTTTTCCAGGTTCTCTAGAATATGACTGAGAGCGATTCTAAACTCCCTGATGTAGGCAGATGTTCCTTTAATCTGTGCTATTTGTGGTAAGCACTAGAATATGCCACAGTATTTGAAGGTGATTTCCATGTGTTAAAAATATATTTAAAATCTCAAGTAATTTTCGAATATATTGCAGTTCCGTAAGGCACAACGAAAACTGATCTATGCCAGAGCCCAGGCCTACCACAAGGAGTACAGACACATGTATCGGCAGGAGATCCGCATGGCCAGGATGGCCCGAAAAGCTGGCAACTACTATGTTCCAGCAGAACCAAAGCTGGCATTTGTGATCAGGATAAGAGGGTAAGATTGAATGCAGATGTAAACAATTTCATGTTTAAAGTCACTGAAACTGGCTGTCCTGCTGTCTGCCTATTTTGAGGACTTAAATATGTACATAAAATCAAATATTCCACTGGTGGCTTAGAAAGTTGTTGGCAGGATGTTGTACATGCACCAGAGGCTTATTTAGCTAAGTGCAAAATAGTTATGCTGTCTGTCTTCTGTCTTTAGGAATCCCTGAGTTTTAAGAAGACAGCAAGGCTACAGATGCATGCGGACAGTTGTTCTGTTTTGCCTTAATTTTGATAAATTTATATGCCAATATTCCCTAACATTCTGCAGGCTTTGTCTGAAGTGTTTGTTTAACTCTTCTCTGGCAAAGTATTACAGGAAACTAACAAAAGGTGCGAGTGGAAGAATTATGTTCAGGGAGAGCACAAGGATAGTTGTAAATGGTTTCAGTGTAATGCTTATTTCCAGTGTTATAATACTGAAATGTATAGAAATAATTTACTAAGTTTGCT
The DNA here is from genome assembly GCA_026283785.1 of Coracopsis vasa. Lineage (NCBI taxonomy): Eukaryota > Metazoa > Chordata > Aves > Psittaciformes > Psittacidae > Coracopsis > Coracopsis vasa. The sequence goes on from JANHGB010070920.1 coordinate 1,269, forward strand.
TTGTGTAATTGGTAAAATAGTGATGTGTTTCATATGGAAATAAAGAATTTTTTCTAATCTGATACTTAGTGTTTTCTGGGATGTAGATAACTGAGGCTTTTTTCCTATGTTCTCTAGCACCAATGGTGTCAGCCCCAAAGTCCGCAAGGTGCTGCAGCTGCTTCGCCTGCGTCAGATTTTCAACGGCACGTTTGTAAAACTCAACAAAGCTTCTATTAACATGCTGCGGATTGTTGAACCCTATATTGCATGGGGGTGAGTGACATGGCCAGTTTTATCAAATTGGTGTCTTTTGCATTTTGCTGCACTATACTTGCAGGTTTTCCTTGTGTTAAATCTTTTTCTATCTTCTGTGTGCTTTTCCTGCTTTGAATTGAAAGCATAATTAAGGCAGTGCTTTAAAAGGTGATCCTTGCTAGATACGATTCTCTCGTACTGGCATCCTTGGAGACTTGGTGTGAGAAAGATTTGCTTCGCTTGCTTTTCTGTGTACATTTCGGACATGCTGAATTGATCTTAAATTGTTTGTTATGGAAGTTTCATTCAGGGTTGTTAACTTGGAGTGTGGCTTGCAAAGACTTTAAGTTTGTTTCTGATTATTTTTTACTTGACTGTTTCAGTTATCCCAATCTGAAGTCTGTGCATGAATTGATCTACAAGCGTGGTTATGGCAAGATCAACAAGCAGCGCATTGCTCTTACTGATAATTCACTGATCCAGAAACGCCTTGGTAAATAGTGCTTCACTTAACAAAAAAGAAACCAACTTGTTGCATTTTTTGGATCATTAATGTGAAGATGGACAACTATCTTATTGTCTCTGGTGAATAGTAGTGGTTGGTTAATCTCTCCTTCCTTCTTAACAGCTTAATACAGAGCAAGCTGGAAGTAGCTTTTGTTACAAAGTATTGAAAACCAATGTAAAGAATCAAATTTTAGCATTTTAAATTTGTAATTTTAAACGTAAACGTCTTGACCTTTAATAGGTCAGCAGATATTTCAGTAATGAAAAGGTGCTGCAGGAGGAAAGAAACCTATCATAAACAGCTTTGAAGTCTCAAACTCAATATTAGATATTGTTTGGATGCGGGAGAGGAACTCTTCATCAGCAACCGTAGTCATAGGACAAGGGGTGATGGGTTCAAACTTACACAGAGGAAGTTCAGGTTAAATATAAGGAAGAAGTTCTTTACTGTGAGGGTGGTGAGGCACTGGAACAGGCTGCCCAAAGACGTGGGGAATGCTTCATCCCTGGCAGTGTTCAAGGCCAGGCTGGACAGAGCCTTGGGTGATGTGATTTAGTGTGAGGTGTCCCTGCCAATGGCAAAGCCTTGGGTGATGTGGTTTAGTATGAGGTGTCCCTGCCAATGGCAGGGGGGTTGGAACTAGGTCATCTTAAGGTCCTCTCGAACCCTAACTATTCTGTGATCTGGTAGACAGACTTCTAAAACTTCCTGTCAGAAGAACTAGCTAGTAAAAGTGATTAGCGTATTTAGTTAAAACGAAGTGTGGCGGTCAGTTGTCAAGAAATAGACTGCTCTAGGAGGCTCCTTCTTTTCCAGTCATGCTAGGAGTGAAAGCAAGCAGGCATGTCTCCAGTTTTTGGCAGTTGATTGTGTATCACTTCATATTAGACTGTCACATTTGTTCCTTTTCCAGTGCAACAGATAATCAGGCTCTGAGGGTACAAACATTATGCTATAATAGCTTGTCTTTTTAACATTGTATTTTATGAGCTGTTGACTTGTCACTGAAGACTCTGGAAAGGCATTAATGAAATGTGTGTTGCATTGTTCAACAGAATAAGTTGTTCAATGAATTTCTCTGAGGTACGCATAACCATGGCTTAAGTGTATTTAATCTAGCTTTTCTTCAGAGAGCACAGTTTTTTCCTAATATTCAGTAAGTGGGGTTTGGTTTTGTTGTTATTCATTGCTGGCTACAAATACTCAACAGCTGAAATTGGTGCCTCTTGCCAAATCTAACAGCTAAGTAATGCTGAGTTGGCTGCAGCTAAGCCATTTGAATTGAATGGGTGTCATGATAGAGTGGGTGCTTTCTGACTTCCTGAAGCTTATCAAATAAGTAGGTATAACAGTGTGATAATTTGTAGCTTATTATTGACCAGTGGCTCTGTAGCCTTTCTGAAAGCAACATTCTGAATTTTAGGAAAACTTGGTATCATCTGCATGGAAGATGTGATCCATGAAATTTACACTGTTGGCAAGAACTTCAAAGTTGTGAACAACTTCCTTTGGCCCTTCAAGTTATCTTCTCCTCGGGGTGGAATGAAGAAGAAAACGATCCACTTCGTGGAAGGTGGGGATGCTGGTAACAGAGAAGACCAGATCAACAGACTCATAAGGAGGATGAACTAATGGTGAGCTGTTACCAAAGGTTACTACTACCCATTGTTCCATCTCTGCTTTGTAGGCTGCTGCTGTTACTGACTGAACGTTCAGGTTTAATACATACTCACTCATGCTTGGGTGGTACCTACAGTATAAAGCTACTTGGACAATAGTGTTCTATTTTATTTTTAAAATCTTACTGAAGCTTAAAACATTTGTGAAGAGGTTAAATCTTCTTTATAGGTGGTATGTTTAGGAAGTTTAAACATTACCAATAACTTTTCATTCCCCCATAACTTGTTTTAAAACTTTATTTGGGTTTTATGATGAGAAGCCTTGATCTCTGCTAAAATTTTCAGCTCTCATTAATGAATTCTCAATATAATCAAAGTCTTGTGATTGCAAATAGTGGAGTTTTTGGTTTGGGGGTTGTGTTTTTATTTGTTTTTTTTTCAGATTTTCTGATTTCTGCTCTAAAAATATATTCAGAACTGGGAGAAATTAAATTACCAATTTAGACCATATTAATGGTAGAAATTCTCAGCTGCTTCAAGCTTCAGAGTGATTCAATTTAAGCTTTCATGTTAACATAACCAAGATGGTAATTTTGAAAATCTAATTTGCTCATTTGAATAGTCTACCATTTAGAAATAGGAGGGTTTATTAATACTTAAAGCAGTTTGACAGTGATGGCTGAGTCCTGAAGTTAGTATCCAGTTCAAACAATCTGTGTTTCCATCTGCTGTTGTCATTCTGCTGTTCCTGCTTTGATGAGAAGTCTGCCATTCAAAGCTAAAACTATTTTGTTTTTTCTTTAGTTCTCATACTTCCCATTGACTTTTCCACTTCTCTTTACACACCAGAGTAGCTTTGGTGTTGCCCATATCTTATTTTCAATCAAGGATAAATGCCTTTGTGGTATGACAGCTGTGCTGGAATTTAGGAAAACTTCGTTGTGTTGGAATGCTTGGAAAGAATAACAAAAGACCCAATTTTCCCCAAGGAAAGGATTTTGGTTGGTTTGTTTCAGGTTTGAGGGTGTTGTGTTTGCTTGCTTGTTTTAGGGGGTGTGTGTTTTTTAAAAGTAAGATGTGCAGTTTACTTAGGAATTCCTAACTTCCAGAGGGTTGATTAGTTAAAAAACAGTGGGTAGTGATGTGACTTTACAGCTTAAAACAGGTGCAGTTACTGTTTGTGAGAGTTCTCAGAAATAAAATTTTTTTAAAGGTTGTTCTAAGCCTTTATAGCCAACAGGGCAGAGCAAGTTGAGCTTATGAAGGTCTGCTGTCTGTCCGAGGAGCTAAAGGAAACTTATGAAATATCTTTCCATCTGCCTGGCAGGTTTTTTTTTTCTTGAAGCTTTTTTGTAGGCTGTTCTTTCTCAGTTTCTGCTCCCCCAAGCTTCTTGCATGCTGCTTTGTTGGCTCCATCTGTGAAGCAGCAGAGTTTTAAAGCATTTCGTTACATGGCACATGGAAACTTGTGCTTAGGAAAATAGTTGTTTACCGCGGACAATGTTCTTGTAAAACTTTTTAGCTCAACTCTGGGAAGAAGTGGGCAACATTGAGAAGCAGAATTGCTGTAATGTTTGGTGCCTGAGGTGATACGTTACTTACACTATCTTTGTTGTAGAAATTGTGCTGCGGGTGGCATAGACTGTTAAAAGTTCAGTACCAGCAGATGTTTCCCTTAAGTTAGCATGAGGCGGCATAACCAAGATTGAGCTAAGCTACTTTCACTTCGTGCTCTTGTCTGGTTTCTGAGCATAAGATGGAAACTGCTGTTTTTAATTGAAAACCTGCAGCTTCTCTGTCAGTGTGGATCCTTTCTCCTCCCTCTTCACTGCCAAACACCAGAAGTATGCTGGTGGTCTTGAGGAGTTTCTTCCCTTCCTACAGGAAGGAAGCTTCTAGTTCACTACTGCAATGTCTATAAATGCCTGTGAGAGGAGTAATGTATTGGGAGAAAAACTACTGATATTCAGCTGGTTGCTTGTATTTTTCATTGGACTTCTAGCTCAGCATCCCATGTGTAAGTAGCAGACATCAGGGCTTTAATCTGTCTTTCAATTTAGGAAGTGACCTTGCAGTTTCTTACTTCATGCTTACAAGCAGTTGGCCTGCTTGGACTGCAAAAAGACAGACCTCTGGTGTAAAGCTAAGAAAACTGATCTTGTCTCCTGCACTTTATATTCCCCCTGTTTCCTACTGTTCCGAATAGAGTACGTGTCTGAAATACAAATAACCTACACATAGAAAATAGGAGAATGTTATAGTTTCTACTGAGGCAATGGACAGCTAAAGTAGTGGTAATACTCTGTACTATCAGTTCTGAAGGTAAGTATTTCTCTTCTCTATATGTAGATGGTTTCCTGCTGTTTGTCTTAATTTTATATTTATGTGACAGTCTTAAATCTAAACAAATAAAAAGACATCCAGTATCGATTTGTTCATCTAGATTGTGAAAAACAGCATATTACTTGATACTAAATTTTGACAGTCCAGTATTGGCAAAATACTGAATTTTTTTTAGTTCTCAAGCAAATTTTATGGGAGCTGATCTTGAGTCTTTTTGACTTTCATTCTTGTATGTAGACAGTCCATAAAATGTGGTGAAAACAGTTACCTGCCACAAAAGTTAGAATACTCACAGTGCCTCAGTATGTCTTTAAATATTGAGTTCCCCTGTTAAGCTTCTAGACAAATAGGGAAATAGGTACGAATAGTTAAAAGCAAAAATGCTTATTCTGTAGTTCTGGCACTTGAGTTTTGAATGAAGAGATGTGAGTTATTGTCTGCAAGACTGTTGAAATCTTAAATTCAGTTAAACAATATTAGTATTTTCAGCCCAAACGATGAACTGTAGAAATGTGTTAATTTTTTGTGTGGCCAAAATAGCTTGCATGTGTCTAATAATACCTTTTTTTCCCCCTTTCAGATTCAGATGCCCAGCTGCAAACTTTGGTCTGTTAATAAAACCATCTTGCACAAAACAGTGTTGTCTCGATTGGTTTCGTTTTGTGACCCTCTGGTGGAGGTAGTTGCTAAGTTAACTTCGGAGTAACGTGTTTCAAAGACCCATGTGTAGTTTGAAGTAAGAGTGTGTGGATAATATTCCTTCACCTTCATTTGGAGGAAGAAAATGTGGAAGGATTTGTGCAGGTAACACATTAGGCTTAGGGTGGCAGCAGTTCCTTTGTTGTGATTAAAAGTACAGCAAATGACTGAGTTGTATGCTGTTGAGTGGGCAGGATTCCTGTGTAGTTATAGTGTACCAGGAAGCTGTGCAAAATTTTTGTATGTAAAGAAGCGGTGAGGGTAAATCAGTTCATCACTTAAGATCTTGACTAATTCTTTCCAGCTCTGATCATCTTCAGATATTTTTTTTTACCAAAGGAAACACAAAACACTTTACAAAATACCAGAATTTTTCCACATTGTAAATAATTATTCCGCTTTATATTTGTTTGCAGTGTTTTATTTCAGGTATTACAGAAGTGGAGACTATGGGATTGGTGAGGGTGTAGGCAGTTGTTGATACTGTGCATGCAGGTCTGGCAGAGTACACGTTAGAAACCCAGGGACTGGTAAAACATGTAACTCAACTTGTGTTCAGGCTGACTGCTCGTGTTGTGAACACTTCAGTGATGGAGCCTTAGCCTGATGATGAGGGATTTGGTACAAGAGCTCAACAAGCTGTCTCTGCTCTGACGAGCTTTTCTCAGTAACAGGCAGGCTGTATTTACATAGTTTATTAGTGAAGGATGTCCACTTAAAATCAGTAGCATTGATTATTTTTTTCCGATTTGCACAAAAGCTAATAAAGCTTACCGAAAGCTAGTTTTTTGATTTTAAATAATTGCCAATTATGATGGTGGCTTAACTGAAAACAGTGGGTGTGGTTTTTTTGGTTAATGTGTTTGGACCCCAGAGCATTTCCAGATCCTTGGAACAACTGAATTCTGAAACCTGAAGTGACAATTTTGACTTGAGCTCCAAAATCTCCTAATGCAGCTTCTGCCTTAAGTATGAAAGCGACACCACCTTTGTCCATTTAAGATAACTGCTAAGTCAGAAGAACTTGGCAGTTCCTTACAGTTACTCAGTGCAAGTAACTGGACTACTGGTATGTGCTTGGAAAGGGTTTAATGAGTGAATGAAAACCATAGAACTACTTAATTTGTTAGGCATCTCTTGTGATAAGCAGACTGATCAACAGGTAAATTTCCATAAAGTTGCTGGATGAGGGGAAAAGAAATGGTGAAAATTATAATAATAACTTTGTACTATTAATTGGAGACCCCATTTTCTATCTTATCTTGTAAGAGTAGTCTGACTCCTTTCAGCTTAAAACTGCACCAGTGGGCAATGAAATTGATGTATCTGAGAAGTTTTGACTTCAATATCCTTGTTTCAATTTGCAGAGTTCTTCTGTTACTTTGCTACAAGGTTCTTGGTTATTTCCCTTTGATTCATATATGTGTTTTAGTATATTCTTAGCAGAAAAGCATTTCATGGATATAGTGAAGCCATGCAAATGGATAGCAAACTTTGTATGATAGGTATAGAGAATAAAAGATTAGCTGGTGAAGTTAATCATATCAAACAAGACCTGATAAAAATGCACCATAGGTCCCGAATTTTGTTTTAAGGAGCACATGCACTGAAGTGTTAGGAGTAAGGTAGTTTGGTTTTCAGGGTGCTTGAGCAACTCATTTTCCTTACCTGCCTCTGAAATGCACTTTCAAATAACAGCTGCAAAATGTTGATACGTAGTGTGGGAACTCGCATGAAAGCGTAGCTTTGTTTAAGCTGGTAACCCTGTGTGGTTGATCACCTTTTATACCAGCATTGCTTTCAGGAGTTTTAATGTTACTCTTTATGCGTGTCCCATAGTAGGCAATTACAGAAACAGTTCATGATCCAATAGTTAAGATCAGAATTTGCACTGGAAATGAGGCATGATCTGCTTACTCAATGCATGAATAGTACATTTTAGAGCATTTATGAGGTAATTTGAGTGAAAAATGTAGCTAATACAGACAATCACTTGGTCCCCAAACAGTAAATAGTACAGATCCTTTGTCAACATTCTGTGACAAAGTTCAGGTTCTTGTGAACGTGCTGTTGATTTCTCACTGTCCATAACTGCCAGCTGCTGACACGTTCTGGAATAAAATTTCTATGAACTCTTATCCTCGTTCAGAATGACCAACATCTTCCTTTTTCCCTCAGAACTGAAGCCAGAAGCTTTACCTAATAGCCTTTGGAGGAGCAGCAGGAGACTTTGAAACACTAACAACTCACAAATTTTTCATGGATGTGAAGGTTTATAGGCTTTACAGTTAATTGCTGTTCATTTCTTTGCTGGTGTCCAGCTTGTACAGCCTGCTTCACTATCACCAAGTGTATGGTCATACAGCTGGAAACGGAATGGGAGCCTGGCCCAAGAATCAGTGTTTTGAGAGAAAGTTGGGAGACATGATGGATAGTCAGTTGAACGTAAGCTCCCACTTGGCCAAATGCAGTTCTTGGATGCATTAAAAAGGGAATATCAGATGCTATGGGGGAGGTAATACTACTTTTGTTCCAGTAGTGCTTATACTAGTGCCAAATGCAGTATCCAGGTCTTGTGCCAAAAATCCAGCACATGCCTTGTAATGCTCAGAGAGCTTACTTTAAAGGCAGACATGGCTATGAAATGAGTATCTACCTATAATTACCTCCATGGAGAAAAGTAGTTTGATAAAAGAGAATTCTTTGATGTAACAAAGCTATAATAGGATGAAATGTCTTGAAATTGAAGCCAGATAAATCTTGGCTTTAAGCAGACAATTTTAGTGGAACAATTAGACACTTAACCAGTGGTGTGCCAGAGTCTTTGTCAGTGGTCATTTCTAAATCAAGATTTGGGGTTTTTTTCTTCCTTTGAAACGCATGCTGTACTTCTAGGAGATTCGTTGTGGGAAGTCTGGGAGCCTTTCTTACTCAGCAGAAGTTACTAAATGCAGGCTCTTCAGGTACTTGAGGGGTACAAGCTAGAGACTTGTTTTAAGGGTCAGAGTGAAATTCAGAATGGCAGTGATTCAAATGTCAATGTGATTCACAAGGGAACTTGGGCTAATACAGCACTAAATTCACCTGAACCTCGGCGTAAATAGTGCTCAGGAGAGGAGTGGTAGGGCTTTGAGTACCTTTTATGGGCTTTACTGCTTTCAGCCATTTGGAATCCATATCGTACAGCTCTCTCCTCAGGACTGGGACCTGTGTGTTTTTCAGAGAAGCAGGGTTTACTGTCAATTCTGAGACCCCAGCAAGCAGATACCCCCAGGTATCTTTGCTTCATATAGCAACTGGTTTGCTTGCACTTAGGAAATAAGATACATGGGTTTTGTTCAAACCATTCTTTCCATCTCCCAGTTTCAAAACCACTGTTCTTTCCACAGAACTGTAAGAAAATCTTTGCATGTTACTCCTTATTGAAACTGTGCCAAAGTCTTGAAGCACAGAGGAGATCCTGATTTTAGGTCAGGAAACTGCAGAGCAGACAGATAGAAATCTGCAAACAGTCAAATTAGGAGGGAACAAAATTTTAGCCTCCCAAATCCCAAGTGAAATGTTCTGCTCAACAAGTTTCATTAGGTGTAAGTCGTAGTGGGAATTTCTATGTCATCGGGGATCTTCAATGTGATTGTGCCAGTTTCCTTTTGTGAAGTTCCTAATCTTGGCATGGCTATTCCTATTCTTTTTTCATGACTGAATGCTGAAAAATCAAGTACTGAGCTCATGAATGTGCTAAGAAGGAGCAAGGATGTTCAGAAGCAATTTTCTACACAAAGCTGCTATCATTTTTCAGTCCGTCTGTAGATGATGACACCAGCCATTTCTAGCCTGGTCCATGAAAATGAGGAGCACTTGTGACCTTGGTCATATTGCAAATAAGAGCAAATTTCCAAAGTTGAGAGCTGTAAGCAATTTCCCCTGAATTATTTTTCTAAAGATAAAAGAACTCCACAAAAGCAATTTTTTTATCTTTTTTTATCTGCTAAGTATTTCTTCATATAAACTATTTGTTGCACCAAATATGTTTCATTATGAAATAAGTAGATACTTGGGTGGAGGAAACAGTGAGAAACGGGAGTGTGCAGTCTTAGGGCCATGGGGAATATGGGAAAGTATATGGGGAAGAAGCCACATGCGAAGTGAAATCGAGGGTAGAGGAGGAAAAGGGAGCAGAGGGAGATGTAAGCAGCAGCATTACTCTTTGCTTGCTTAGCACTGTTTTGGCAGCACAGAGGGGCTGTAAATCCAGTTTAACTAGCCAGAATGCCGCAAGCTTTCCATGCTTCCCATCCTGGGTTCCTCTGGCAGTCAGAGGCGTTTTGCACAACTTAACTAGTGTTTGGAGTCTGCCTGGAGCGCCGGTGGCCACCTCCTGGTGCATGCCCCGGCTCTGCAGCGGTGTCATGAAGCTCTGCCCATGGCACGTTTCCACTCCTACTGCGCTTTGTTAGGAGCTGTGCAGGGATTACTGCGCTCTACTATATCTGATGGTGTCTGTTATCCACAATATTATCCTCTTTTTGTTTGTTTTTTATTGCACAGTAAAATCCAATTGAAGTTTTCAAGTCCTGATCACTCTGAATCTCATGTATAGAATACTGCAGTAGTACCTAATAATTTCAGCATAATGCATGTTTAAATTTTTGATACTAATACTGTATATCACACATCATTATAACAAAGCCTTCAAGATAGGAAGAAATAGGATATAGTGAGCCAAGACAAGTATGAAAATGGGATTCAGGGAAGGCTCTAAGCATCTCTAGTTTTAGTTTGATAAACAGACCTTTCTTTTTATTTCCTTCAACTTCTTTTGCCAAGTGTTATTTAACACAACTGAACTGCAAGAGAACAAGTTCTCTTGGGAGAACAAAAGTTTAACTTGTTCTCTTGCAGATTGTAATACTGGCAGTATTTTGTACCAGCCCTAATATAATTTTAATTACTTTTTTAACCTGATTTCTTTTTTCTCCCTATCTCCTCCTCCTACTACTGCAATATATTTTGTGAAAGGAGAAAAAGTTGGGTGAGGCTTTTCTTTATACAGGTGGTCTATTAATGCACACACACACCTTTTGTGGAAGCAGCCATCAAGAATGAAAGCAGCATAAATAGTGGGTAACAGTTGGGCATAGGAAGTTTTTTATGTATTAAGAAGAAATGAAACTGATTATATAGTATTGTCTAGCTCTTTAACATTCTTTAGGAGACTAAAGAAGCCAGGATGTGTTGCATTTACCTACAACCCAAAGTGTTGAAGGTGAGGGGGGTTTAGCTCTGATTTGAGTACAGTGTTAACAGGTAGATGAGGTTACTTTTATTATTATTATGGTTTAGTTTTCGTGATTGCTTTGCCAGGCTGGTTCTTTGAAGCTTCTGCATGATCTCTGCTGTTTTTCTTCTTGTGGCTATATCTGAAACTATTGCTCTTAAGTAAGCATCCTGAGGACATGAAACTTGGTAGACAAAAGTTCTACCACTCCTTTAATCCTTTTATTTTCTTTTACTTACTGTATAAAACTAAAAATTAACTGCGTCAATGTAGAATGAAATCAGTAACTCCAGAGAATATGTGTTTTGAACAGTACTTCCAGGCTAGCTTGTTTGTAATACCTTATGAGGGAGGACTGAGTTAACTGCCTTCTAGTCTCTCTGTCCTAACATCTGGCTTTCTGCTGTTATGGTATTCATTTCTACTCTGTTGGATTGCAGTCCCTGGCTTTGCCAAATGAAGGTTTAATGTTTATAGCTACTGTCCTACAGCTTCCTTTTCTAAAACCATTGTGTGGCAATGTCCTTTTTAGCAGACTTTAAAGTACTTCACCACTGATATCAGTACTATGCTTTTCTTTCTGCTGGAGAACAGACCTCCACAGACAACATGACTTGCCAGCGGTTACATGGCAGACTGGTAATGGAGCCAAGACTCAGCCTGCAGGAATGAGAGGGGAATCTACAACCGGGAAGGAAGTCTCTGAGCGGTGTCACGGAGCCAGTGGCCGTGGCTGGGAATGGAGTTTGTGCTAGGGAGGCTGTGAAGCCAGGTCTCTGTGAACACAAACGGGGAGATATACCTGAGAAACTACCATTGTGATTGCTCTCTCCCTCTCCCAACTCCCCAGCTGAGCTATCCTTGCAGGCAAGGTTGGGACTCACCATCCAAAATCCTGTCCTGGATTTAGTCGTCTTGGACATGAGTCCCTGACTCAGGATTTCAGAGGTGCTTGGAAAGGTGATAATAGCCTATGCTCTTTCTAAAACATTAGTCAGTCTAGCATGCTTACCTCTGTGTACTTAGTGATTTTTGGTGATTGAGATGGGTTCACATTCACATATATCAGGCTGCAGCAAAACTGACCTACACTTCTTAGAAGCTGAGCTTTTCTGAGTAATGGTTATACTTTCTTTTGAACTGGATATTACATATGGTCAGAGTTATCTTACTGGCTAGAGTGTCTTTTGGTTTGTAGACATCTGTCGTGGATGTTAAATAAATTTAGACTTGATATAAATACTGCGATTTTCTCTGTCCTGCCAAAATGTTCATTACTCTGGACAAGCACAGTAGGAGAATTTTAGGAGACAGTTTTGGCTCTGGTAGTCCTGTAGGACTAAGCAAGTAGAGAGGCTTTAGATACCCATTTGAGTACCTATCTGCAAAGGGAAATGGGTCCAGAGCCAGGTCTGAGGCAGCAGAGTTTTCAGTTGGACTGAGGGTTGGGCTGGACCATAAGAGGGACCGTATGCTTGGACTACTCCCTCTTAGGTCTGCTGTTTTTCATATATTTAAATGATCAAGGCCCTCTTTTGAAAGTTTCTTACTACTCGCTTTTATTTAAATTGGCTTCTTTTCTCACAGTTTTTAGTCCTGGGTTCTGTGAAAACTTAAGCTGTGAAGAAAGCAGGGAATGGGAATGCAGCAACACTTTAATTTCTATCATCTCTTCCCTTAACATGCTTCTTTTCACCAAGCCCACTGATTCTCCACTATTCAAGTAATCTAACTGAGTAATCAGTGGTGTCAGAGTAGCAAGCCAAAACCTGAGATAAATTTGCAGAGTTTTTGTTCTGGATGCTGTACTAGCACTTTCTGGAAGATTGTTGTTGTACTGAGGAAACTATAAACTAAAATGAATGGATCTTGTAAATCAAGTGATGGCAAGTACAAGTGATCTTTAAAATATAATCTTAGTGTATAATGTTACACTGAAAACATTTATATGTAGTTGGATTTAAATGCACATTTTGTTAAATACAGAGATTGTTTCTGTTCATTCCCTTTTTGCTTTCTTTTCCTCTTTCACAAGACCTGAGTGCTGAGCAAAATAGGCTATTTCTGCCTGAATTGTGCTTTTCGGACTGGAAATCTTAATTCTAGTATTTAGTTTCTTATCATGTTTTCAATCTGAGCATTCCTGAAACAAGATTTTGCAATGGGAATAAACTTGTGCTCAGAAGCTGAGTTTTTGAAGTGAATATATGTATTTTTCTCAATGATAAACTGTCACTTCTGAAAAAAAAACAGTAAAGTATTCAATTTTTTCTGTTTTTTAGATGACATGTTTGAACAGGATAGATAAATGTGTGTGGGTAGCAGTTGT
>JANHGB010070926.1:0-12510 GCA_026283785.1 Coracopsis vasa
AACCCTCTACCATGGGCAGGGACACCTTCCACTAGAGCAGGTTGCTCCAAGCCCCATCTAACCCATTCTCACTTCTTTAACATAATCACCTTCCTCAAACCCTGTATTTCAGTGGAAACAGGAGTAGAAGGTATCTTATCTCTGGATGTACGAGGAACCTGCTGTAAAGACTGAACCTGGGTCTCCCAGGCTCCTGGCTCCAACTCAAATCACCAGATAACTCCTGCCCTCTTCCTCTACAGCCGCTGATCCGGAAAAAGCTGTGACAATAATCTGGTGCTAAACCTTCAGATAGAAAAGCTTTGCTTTTAACAAAATAATCCTATAGAATGACTTGGCTCTCAGCTGAGAGCAGGAGGAAGATCTGGGCAGTGTATCACTGTCAGGGCACAGCACCAGGAAATTAAGCTTTATTATGTGTGCTCTGGCAATGGAGCGCACATGGAAGTAATGTTTATAGCATGCACACCACTGCTCTGTCTCTTAATTCTTGATCCTTTGCCCATCACACTATGGTTGGGGAGTTTTCTGAGGGGAAAGCAAGGCTGATTTCTAGTCTTACTCTTGAGAAATAAATAAATCTGGCTGTGAAGTTTTGCTCCTTTCCTCCTTTGTTAAGCTGCCAGCTGAGCTGACTGCTCTGCCCTGCCTCTCTCTGTTCACTTCTGCAGTGAGCATACCAGGAGGGGCATGAGCCAGAGGTATTAAGGGGAGCTTCATCACCCAAATAGCTCAATTCCCTGACACCCGCTTCCCTCTTGTGCTGACACTATCAGCTTGTCATGAGGCCAAGACCACCAATGTGCCTCCTGTTTGGAGCTCAGGGCAAATATAAATGGTTTTGTGCATCACCACTGCTGCCCAAACCCACAGAATAAAGGACAAAAGAGTCACTTTGAGACCAGTGTGTCTGCCACATGGTAGCATGTTAATGACCCTGTGGATTAGCAATGTGGCATTTAAAAGCATTTCCCCTGCCACACCTGTAGGAACATGGTAGTAGTAATGAAAGTCTGAAGCTGTGTCTTTGATTCCTTTCCAATTTAAAGATTATATACAAGACTATATAAGGCAAGAGATTTGGTGGCTGGTCTCTAGATGTATGGTAAATCTTTCTCCATTTCCTCTGGCCAAAGGTGTGAAAGCAAGCTACAGTCCTGACCCAAAGCGAAGTCCCCAGCTGCTGTCCGGTTGCTGGCATATCTCTTTGCCTCTGAGAAGCTCTGTTACATTGATGAATCCCAGGTTTTATTTTAGGGTATAATAATACTGATAATCAGGGGCCTGTCTCTAAGGATCTGTTCTGCAGAAATATTGTGATGTTCAGAAAAACACCCTCTCTGTTAACAGCAGTGCTTACTGAACCTTCAGCTAGCTTGCATTTGTGTTGGTGAAGTATTTTGCTGAGCATGGCCAAAAGGAGGTGTATAAATGGCAGATTGGTAGTTCACAGTAAAAAGTTTCTCCTCAGAGGCTTCTCAGGAGAAAATGAGGAGATGCTTTCAATATAGGAAGGTCTCGGCCAGCTAGAGACATCCATAGTTCAGACATAGTGCAGTTGTCCCATAAAGCAAAATAGAACTTTCCTTAACTGTAGAGCTGCAAATGTCACATTTCTAATTGGAGCCCCAGGAACAAGGGGGTTGTGGTTCAGTCCTATTTGGTTAACACTTCTCAGCCTCTATGTGAGCTTGAACTTCCGATTCATTCAACGCGTTAATGCTAAACATTGCTGAAGCCACCAGGTCTCTCTCCAATGGACTTCCTATCAAAACTATTAGTTTTACAGGATCTCTGTTCCCAAATATGTAGTTGTTTAAAACTGCTGGAAAACATTTGGCTAGGCTTGTTCGGAACTGGATCTTTGCTCATTTCCAAGGTTCATGAACCTTCACAACTCTCTAGGTGAACTTGGCCTGACTTTCCTATGTAAAACCAAATCCCAGTCCAGGTCAGTCTCATTTGGTTTCATGTTTCACTACAGACTCATTTTACAGCTCAAGATTTAAAGACCTGAGTGTGGGACGGAGACAGGGCTCACATAAACACAGGCAATAGCTGCAATAATAGTTGTACATCTCATTTGTCATATCCGATGCTGAAATGTATTTCCCTATAGCAAATCTTGCAGTAACTGTGATGTGAATTAGTCGCAAAGCAGAAAGAGGAGTTGTTCATATGTTAAAATAATTCCACCAAAGATTGATTTACTTCAAACCTCTGTTTGGTCTAAGGCATTGCAGGGCTGCAAAAGTACCCAAATGTAGAGGCAGGCAGCTCAGTTCGCTCTGAAATGACCACAAAAGGGCAAAGACATAGGCTATAAAAGTACACTATAATGCATAGTATGTGAAGTCTGCCAAAAAGTCTGAATTAGACAATTCTCTCCTGCTATTTCCTTATAAAAGCCCGAAGAGGCGGTGCTTTATGTCAAGAAGCATGAGTCAATCCCCAGAGGAGGATGCTCAAATGGAAAACAGATCGAAGGAGGGCTCTGCAGGCTGTGCTGCTGCAGGTCCTGTCCCTTGAAGTGAAAAGCAGAGGAAGGGAGGAAAACTGGGATCAGTAACAAATGATGTGATGGCAGAGTGTCAATCACAGTGGAATTTCATCCTGGCCCCGTGTTACAGCGGCGCTGAGAGAGCTGCTCCAGTGAAGGCTGCGTCAGCACTTTGTTAGTTTATACTCCCATTTACTATCTGCCCTTCTGGCTGAGGCTGATTGTTCTAGGAGTCAACCTGGCAACAGTTCTCTTCATGTATTTTCAGCTGAAGAATTGTTCAGCCTCTCAGTCCTGCAGCCTCAGTCCCAGCTTATCCCACCACAACACACTTTTCTTACAGTGGCTGTGGTTGTAAGTCTGAAATGCAGGCTCTGTAGCAAGGACAAGGGTTTGTACAGAGCCCCATCCCCAGAAAACACCTGCACCCTCTGCCCCTCCTTTCTTTAGGCTGAAAGCCCTTTGGAGGCTAATGGAACTGGTGCGTATTTTTGAGGCAATTTCCAGCTAGTTTGAATATGAACATTGTGTGCACCAGGGAAAGTGATTTACAACTGCAAGCAGCAGAATCGTCCTATCTGATCAGTTACTGCCTGTCAGCAAAGCTGGAATAAATGCATCCTCTTCATCTAATTCTGTTGTGAAGTAAAATGCAATAGCTTAAAATCCCACATCTTTGTAATGGGACATGAATGCAGTCAGCTTGCCTGATAGGTGATGGCTCATTAACCCAGCATAACTTGATCAGACCAAGCTGAGAGAATAAACAGCAATAAACTGCTGGAATGAGATGCTCTTCTCCCAGAAGCTCTGATGTTGCTTAGATAGAAAACTAAAGCACCACTTGGTGTAGTGTGAAGCCTCTTGCTTAAATCAGTCTCTGTGCCTAAAGTTTGGAGCATGGTAAATATGTCACCAGTTCCTAAAGCATCTCCTGGCACCCGTATACCAGGAAGACTGACTTCTATGTCAGACAAGCTGACAGAAAATGTAGAATTAGTAGGCACTTGGATAAAACTGATAGATTGGGGAGGAGTTAGTGTGGCATCTGTGGGGAGAAATCACACTTCACAAATCTATTACAACTATTTGAAGTGTCAAACAACCCTTAGCTAAGGCTGAGCTGGCTGATGGAGCCAGAAGGCTTTTAACAACCCCCTCACAGGGAAGGAAAGACTTTTTATCAATTACAAACTTGTAACACTAGCAAACAAAGGACAAAAATCCTCAGATTTTTCACTGAAGTGTTTTCCAAACACTCTGGAGTGTGGCAAAAAAAGTAATCATGTTTGCTAATAATGCATAGTTATTTACAACTACAGCTGACTGCAAAGAGATGCAGAAGGATCTCCTGGTACTGAAGGGTTCATAGAACCACAGACTGGTTTGGGTTGGAAGGGACCTTAAAGCTCATCCAGTTCCAATCGCCTGCTATGGGCAGGGACACCATCTACTAGAGCAGGATGCTCCAAGCCCCATCCAACCTGGCCTTGAACACTGCCAGGGATGAGGCAGCAAAATGGGGAAGAGATATTCAGTAAAACTGGCAAATGAGATTTGATTTTACCAAAGGCAAGGTAGAGCACACAGAAGAGAGGCACCCCAACCACAAGCACACCCAGTTATCACTGCTGTGAAAAGTGTACTATGGATTGGCCTGTGCAAACATCAGCTCAGTGTTCACTAGAGACTAAAAGGTAGGACTTAGCACAAACAAATAGCAAATAGCACAGAAAACACTCTTTATGATTAAATAAATCCCTGGTGTAGGGATTCTGTGTGCAGTCCTATTCATCTTGTCTCATGAAGGGCATAGTGGAAAGAGGAGGAAAACAAGTAAAAGGATGAGTGCCTTCAAGGGATATGAGAGAGGGTTTTCGATCACACATGGCACAGAGAATACAACATCGAAACTCCTCGACAGGGACTGAAAATGTAACAGGATTCAGCACAGTGCAGGTCAGGTTCAGGAAGGAGATACCTGGCAGTCCCTGCCCCATTGGTGGCTGCAAGGAGGAGGTCATGCCAAGGGAAGGATCTCTGCAGGCTTCTCTCTTCTTGCTCTCACTCGCTAGCTATGATTATGTGCTGGGTTTGATGGGCCTTTGATTTGACCCCAGAAAGAGCTGTTCCTATGATAGTTTCTACCCTAGCTGCCATTAGGGTCCATTCATATGCTCTCTTCTAGCTGAAGACTTTACTGTCCTGTTCTGCTGCAGCAGCTTGCCATGACCATCTCCTGAAGATAATTCTCCCTTTTTCCAGTGCAAATTGCCCTTGGTCCTTCTCAATCAAAGCCATGTGTGTTAGGGAGACCTGTTTATCTGAAATGCTTAAGCTAAAAGGCTGATTTGCATTGAAATGCTTTTAGGAATCAGCAATCTCTCCTAAAAGGAAGGTGGTGAGAAGCTAAGGGCACTGATTTCTTTTCATGCACAGCTACAGGATGGAACAGACTTTTCGGGATCAGGTATATGAACCTGGACTGGTTTATAAATCAATCCACCTTTTGGTTGGAAACTCCCATTCTGATAAAGAAGTTTGGGGTTTATTTAAATTCGTGCCCAGTCAGTACTTACTTAAGATTTACAAAACAAAGGCTAGGTAAGGTTATCTACCCTTGTTCTCAGTGCAACAGATTAAACTCACAGCCAAGACCCTAGTGAGAAACTTTTCCTGAGAAGTCCTAAAATCTGGTGATGGATGAACCTATGCCATGACCTGAGGATGGTTGTTCTTCAACCAATAAGTGAAATATCTCTTGTGACCAACCTCACTGTGAAAGTCCAACAAGGCAAGCAGTAGGTCTTGAAAGGAGAGCTGGCCAGATAAGAGTATTTGATTGTGAAGAGGAGAGGTTTGGGGCTGTAATGGGAGTGGAAATACTAATGAAACACAGTACCAGAGGAAAGGACAATCTTTCTGCTAGGATTCAAGCTATTTTGTACTGTGTCACCCACACCAATGTCCACAGCAGCTCAGCTGTGTACCTGCATACCTCCAAATCTGTCACGTTGTTAATATTTTGGAGATTTTTTTAGTCCTTTTAACAGAACAGTTTAGCTTTTCTGAAGAAAAACATACAAAATTTCACCATCAGTGACCAAAGTCCTGAAACACAATGTTAAACGGCCAGGAGCAAGGGGCCTGCTTTCCAGAAAGCAGGATTCTGGAGGGCTGCACAGGAAAGACACCCAAATTATGCGCTACGCTGGAGTGCTGAAGCTGCACTTAGGAAGGTATCCAGTGATTGTTGGAGAATAGCTTGTCTTGGTCACTGACCAGGATGATTGCATGAGAAAGTTATTGCTCTTAGCAGATACACACCACGCACTGCGAGTCAGTGGCCAAAATTAATTAGGAGCGATCACATCACACCACGGAAGGGAAATATACTGTCAATCTTCCATTGAGCAACAGGACTGCTTATTAGCTTATTGAGGATGTCATAGGAATAGCAAGGGGTGAATAGTTCATGACAGATTATTTATGCATCAGATTTCCTCCTGTCCAGTCTGTTTGCAAATTGACCTTGACTTTTCCTCATATATTCATAATTCAGAACTACTTGGTAACTAATTTTGGTGTCACAGCTTATTTGAGCCTTCTGATAGCTCAAAAGTGGGTTGGTTTTGTAATGGCTCTTAACTCTCTCCATCCAGAGGCTTAAAGGAGGCCCATATCATGCTGGAGATGTACAGGGGGACTCTGTCATGATGGAGATGTTTTATGGAAGCAGTATGGTGAAATACAAAGGGACCCAACAGCCAAGTACCAGGAGCAGAACCCCTCTTCTGCCTTCTTTTGAGCTCAGTGCTTTACCTCCTGAACTTGGCATCCACAGCCATATGCAAAGCCTGATGATATCCCTGAGTGCCTTCCCACCGAGCCCCATAGATTTTGGGTCAATGCTGGATCTCCTCGCTCCTCTGTACGTGATATCACAGCCTGCTTTCATACAAATGAGTGGTGAGGTCACACATTCAGGCCCCCAGGTCTGCAAGCACTGAGGTCAAAACTCATTTCAATCAGGGGAAATAGAGCAGAAAAGTATTTGGCTCTACTCAGAGACAAGGGAGAGGAGAGGATGAGCTGGGCAAGAGCCCACATGTGCTTGAAAAGAACGTGTCTGATGCTTTGCAGACATGGGGAGGAATGCTTTGGGAGACCAGGCTGGAGGAGCTGCTACAGCTCTCGCTTCAGAATAAAAGCCCATGCAGAAGGGACAGGAAAAAGAAGCCACTACTCGCAAAGCCTTGCCTGTGTTATCAGGTCTTGAGCTTGGTAACGCTTTTCCTTGGCCTGTGCAGCTGGGATCTGCAATGCTGAGAAGTGGCAAGCTTCTTCCTCACACGTAGGAAAAACCAGCTCAGAGGCACTCTCAGCATGGGTAGTGCTTTGGTGGTCTAGCGAAATCACTGACGAGACAAGGCCACTTCTGCATTTTCTAGGGTGTCACAATCTGGGGTCATTTTGATGAAAGTCTGGGTGTGTTTGAAGAGCTCTAATTATCCCTCCTGGCAATGTGAAGGACCAGAAATGGTCTGCAACACATAGAAAGTGCAGGGTCACCCTGACCCAAGCTCTGAGTCAGGCTGCCCAGAAAGTGTCTGTCTCCATGGGCAATGTGTTTGTGATTTCCCTGAAAGCAAGTAGGGCCCTGGGACAGTCTCAGAGAGGCAGATGGCAGAAACACAACACTCCTGAGATGCTTTCTGAGGTAGCTTGGGAAAAGTGCTTTTGCACTTTGGGCCGAAGAGCAGGAATCTGTCTGAAGACACCTGCCCTGGCTGCTAAATGTGTAGTTGATTCAGCAGGGTTAGGTCCAGCTCTGCCCAACATAAAATCATAGAATCACAGAATGGCTTGGGTTGGAAAGGACCTTAAAGCTCATGAAGTTCCAACCTGCTGCCACGGGCAGGGACGCCTTCCACTAGAGCAGGTTGCTCCAAGCCCCATCCAAGCCTTGAACACTGCCAGGTGTTTAACCTCTGGCAGGTTAAAGCCATTCCCTCTTGTCCTGTTCCTACAGGCCCTTGTCCAAAGCCCTTCTTCAGATTTCTTGTTGGCCTCTTTAGGTATGTGAAGACTGATCTCCCCTGAACCTTCTCTTCTCCAGAGGTGCATAAAGGTGGCATGGAAGTGCCAGTGAAGTGGAGTAAACACTAGCCAAGGGGCTGGCTGCTGCGGTAGATGTTAATGACAGCAGCCACCAAGAGATGGGAATATCTTCTGAAAGGGAAAGTTCTCAGCAGGATTTAAGAGCAAATCAAAGGAGCCCTCGAGAATTCCTAAATCCTGCAAAGCTGTAAGTTCCATGAACTCACATATATTGTGGTAACAAGTCAGATACAAGGAGATGGAAGAAGTTGCTCATCCTGGCAGGCCCTTCGAGGGCACGCAGATTGCCCAAGCTCTCTTTAACAAAATAAACAAGCTTTTCTTTTTCTTTAACAAAAAAAGCCATCACAGCTGTTTTTTCAGGGAGTTTCTCTGTCAGGAAGCAATGAGGTCTTGCTGCCTGATTGATAAAACACACACAAACTTGAAGTACAGAGTTTTCATCTGTTGTGGTCTTCAGGGCATCACTGTGCTCTGTAATATTAAAGATCACTCTGCTGACTCACGCTCTGCTCTCTGGAAACTGGAGCCCTCTTGGCAATTCCCTTCCTTTCCAGCCTCCACCCCTGGCATTTTTTTCCTTGACAGCAGTTTTCCAATTTCTTTTTCTTTTTTCTTTTAACTCAGACTCCATCCAGAAGAGTGCAGCTTGTTGAGGGCAGTGTTTTGCCTCCTCTAATGCTATTGGGAACAGATGGAAGATTACAGAAAAGCATGCCAGGGCGGCTGGAGAAAATGCTGCAATATCTGTAGCTGCCTGTGTACTGTTGTCTTTCACACATCTAGCCAAATGCAAGGCAGACATGGATGTTTCTTCCCAAATCACTTGAAAAGATTTAGGGTGAGAATTGTGAACATTTCAAAACTACTTTAATTTCAAAGCTTTCTGGAAGACAATACAGTTTAAAACATTCAGTTGAAGTTTCTCCTAAATAATACTATTTTGGAGTGGCTTTTTTTTCCTATCTAACCAGTGATTTTACTTGGGATGTTTTTGTAAGATGAAGGTTAATCTGTTCTAACTGTTGCCAAATACACACCTCTGATATTTGTCCCCTTTGAAAGATGATGCTTTTTTCTTTCTGTGTTCTTCTCAGTGCAAGCTAATGCAGAACATGCTTTGAGCATCCTTGGAAGGTGGTTTGCTCAGGGCAGAAAAAGAGTTTCAGAACCAGAATCCTTGTGGCCATCATCTCTTTTCAGCCTGGTGTTCAATGTCAATTCTAGTCACTGACTGCTGTTCCCGAAACAGCAAACCCTCAGTGGTCAGAAATTCCCAGTCTGACTTGCTGGCCTCAAGCATCTCTGCTGAGAAGCAGCGGGGTAAATGTTGGGGGGGGGACACACATCACATGCAACATTATTAACATTATTAACATTATTAATGCTTGGGGAATATTAAAAAGAAAACACTAAAGAAGCCTTGGGCAACCTGCTCTAGTGGAAGGTGTTACTGCCCATGGCAGGGGGTTGGAACTGAATGAGCTTTAATGTCCCTTCCAACCCAGACCATTCTATGATTCTATTGCTATGCTAACCTTGCCCTTTTTGAGTTTCTTCTTACTCATCACCTAGTTGCTACTTAGCATCTGATACTTAATGACAGTATCAAGATGATCCCCCAGCCTTTAAATCCCTTTTTCAGTTCATTGTTGTTGTCACTGGGTTTATTGTCATAATAAAAGCAATTATTATATTGCTAATCACAATGACAGACCAGCTGGGTAATTTTGGCTTTTGCAATTGTAGGAAACTAGTTCCAAGAGCTGAGCTGAAAGCATAACATGCATTGGGTTTTGGAGGACGAGGAGGATATAATCCTGTTTTTCCCAGGAATGGCAGGTCAAAAGTGAGTGAGTATTGGCCACTCTCATGCTGTTACTAAGATTTTCTGTATCTGCTGCTGAAATTTCAAGTTTCCCCTTCTTTTTGCTAGCTCAGAGTTGTGTAACTACTTGAGATTCTAAAGGGGTTTTCTTTTCATTTAGCAAAAGTGTTGCAGAGAAAATCGTGACAAGTGCAAAAGGAAGTCAGATATGCTCAGTTGTGTGATTAGGCTGAATTATAAATGTCCTTAAAGCCTGGTGTTGACAATAAAAATTTTTCACATATTTTCTTCTAATAATGGCTACAGACTGTGCTAATCCAGTAAAACAGTCTGTTCAGCTCATACTTCTGCTTGCTCACTAGACTACTGTGGGTTTCTGCTGTTAGAATTGTAGTATCAGAGACTGGTTTGGGTTGGGAGGGACCTTAAAGCTCATCCAGTTCCAACCCCTTGCCACAGGCAGGGACACCTTCCACTAGACCAGGTTGCTCCAAGCCACGTCCAACCTGGCCTTGAGCACTGCCAAGGACGGGGCAGCCACAGTTTCTCTGGGCACCCTGTGCCAGTTCAACTGAAAAGAGGGAAGTAATGCTCTCCATAGCATTTTGGGGAGCCAAGTATTAGCATATCTACTAACAAGCCCATTGCAAATGCTAACACGTGCTCTTTGGTGCAGTGTTTTGCCCCTATTCATGGTTCATTCACTAAGACCTGGAAATTCTAAGCTATCTAGGGAGTGGTTGTATTTCTTGTAGGATGCTCAGTAAGGACCAATTTGTCTCTTAGTGCAACTGAAGTAATGAGTGTTACGTGAGTTA
This sequence comes from Coracopsis vasa, assembly GCA_026283785.1. NCBI lineage: Eukaryota > Metazoa > Chordata > Aves > Psittaciformes > Psittacidae > Coracopsis > Coracopsis vasa. The sequence continues at coordinate 10,268 of JANHGB010070926.1, forward strand.
GGGGGCTTCGGGAGGGTTGTTGGGGGTTTTTGGAAGCTTTTCTTTGTGGTTGATATTTGTGATGCTATTGGCCTACTTGGCTTTTTTTTCCCCATCTGCTTCTGCTTAGTTTGGTGACAAAATGCACATCCAAATAGAAAGAAGGACAATCAGCAAGAAGAAATTTACTGCCCTGTCTCAGAAGGGCTTCTTGTGAGAAATTTGGCCAGAACTACAGTTGACGACCTGATCATCCATAAACTGATCGCCAGAGCTGTTTCAGTTCGTACAGGTTTCAGTAGCTGAGATTCTGGCCACAGATCTCTCATTTCTGGAGAGCAAGAAACAGACAAGCTCCTCCAGCATTCTTCTTGCACGGGAAATGACACACTTGTTTAGCTTAAGATCTTGCTGCTCTTTCAGCTAAGGAACAGCCATATGAGCTTGAGCTCTCTCCGTATAAAACAAATGACCATTTTAAGGGAGCCAGCTTTATGGGACACTGAAAGGGACTGAAAGAGTAGAAACATCTCTAAATCTCTGTCCTGCCTTCTGAAACTGTGCCTTTTTAGGTTCATCTTTACTGGAGACTGAAGAGCAATAACATCACAAGATCACCATCCGTTTCTCCAAATCATGAGTGCCCCAGGCCCATGACGCAACAGCTATCACAGCCTTCCAGGAAAGTCATGGTTTTTGCAGGACCTGGAACATTTTTCATGTGCCTGCTTGCTGGAACATGAGTGTTTGAGGGCAGGCACCATATTGTTTTGTTCTGTTTCATACAATACTTGGCAAAGAGGAAAGAGAAGGGTGTCTTGGCTGTGTACCAGGTCTCCAAAGTGCTAAAATAATACTAGCCCTGTAATAAATCTCCAATTTTTATCATTGTCTGACACTCTGCAGCTTATTTTGGCTCTGAGAATCTGCAAATTAGGACAAAAAATGTGAAAACTTGTCAATGTGGAGCAAATGAGAGCACCCAGCTTTAGTCTGTTTAGCAAGACACAACTATGAATCACTGCCCTGTGGTGAGAAGAACATAGGATTTCCTGGAAACAAATTCAGGCCTTGACAGAGCTGTTTGATCTTCAATTGATGTTTTGTTTTTGTTTTCTGAGCGGCAATAACATCATTGTAAGTTATAAACAGACCTTTTTTCCTTGTCCTCAAAGTGAGTCATTAATTAGTTAACAACATGAATTAATTACTGCCTGGCCATAATTAAAGGGGCCATATTTCTTTTATCTGCTATGTTCTTTCTAATAGTGCATTTGTACTAATAGTCTCTCAATATCCAGTTCTCTCTGCCCCCCTCAGGATAAGCTCTCCTTAAAGCCTAGTACAACACCTATCCCTATGGGATGTAATGAAATGCAACCATCAGGCTTACCCAGAGATGAGATATGCAAAATAATTACTCTTGTATGACAAAGAGTAGCCCCACAGGCTGGGTTCACAAAAGAATCCCTTGTTTTTTCCTTAAGGTTTGACCCATGCCTGCACTGCTCACCAGAGAGCCACGCTGTTACCTTGGAATGGGAACGTCAGTGCTGAGTTTATGGCCTGAAACTTTTGACAATTGCTTTGTCATCGTATTTGGTGGCTAAATAAATGGTTTGCCCAATTCATTCCTGAGAAGGTCTTGCTGAGGGGGCTGTGGACAGTTTATATGTGTATATTTCAAGCTGCTATATTTCAATCTGCCAAATCCCTTCGCCAAGCTTGTAATGGCGAAGACTAGTGCTGAGGCAGAGTGAATCTGAAAACCTGTTCCATGCTTCACAGTATCTCTTAGTAAGTCATCATTACATTTTAAACACACTAAAAATGCATTCCCCCATAGCACCTCAAGCCAAATAGAAACCTGACATATTCAAAGGGAAAAAATAATGTCCTCAAATAAAATAGAACTTACTGTTTGATGGAGATACTTCTGGTAGACCAGCAGGGAAGAAACAAAAGCCAAGCCTGTGAGTGCCTGCCCTCTTTCTGGGAAGCCAATTTGTGCTTGCCTCTTGCCTTTCCCTCAATGGCCTTTGTCCTGTTGACCTTATAACAGTCTTCCAATACCTAATGGGGCTGACGAGAAACCTGGAGAGGGGCTTTTGACAAGGGTTAGTAGGGACAGGACAAGGGGGAATGGCTTTAACCTGGCAGAGGGGAGACTGAGATGAGCTCTTAGGCAGGAGCTCTTCCCTGTGAGGGTGCTGAGGCGCTGGCACAGGGTGCCCAGAGAAGCTGTGGCTGCCCCATCCCTGGCA